>PVIJ01007059.1:18594-86099 GCA_004024925.1 Scalopus aquaticus | reverse complement strand
GAAGCGAGATATCCTTGAAACAATGAAGTTTCCTTGCCCCTCAAGGGCTAATGTTTGAACAAAGAACAACTAACCCCTTCCCCTATTTCCCTTCCTGGCCTGATAAAATCAGCTTAGATTAGTTCCTCCTGAGATTAGCATAAAGATGTTTCTTTTATCATTGGTCTTGGCTTCAGACAATAGGTATGGAGACAGCAGCCTCCACCCTAGGCCTAGGGCAAAGGTTGAAGATTATGTCCTTTACCTTGCCGAAATTTACCTCAGATAAGAGACATTCTTCAAAAGATCCTTGATTTCCCCTCAAACTATGTAATTGCTTATGCATTTGAATATCTGTAATCACCCTGTCATTGCCAGTAGTTAATTCTTCTCATGCTTTAAAAACCCTGTTCTCCAATAATAAAGTGGAACAGCCTGATCAGACTCTCTGGTTGTGCTGTCTCTCGCTCCCCACCTTCTTCTCCCCACTCGCTCCCCACCCCCTTCTCCCCACTGAACCCGCCACCACCGCCGGCCTCCGACAACTGGTTTTGTAACCGGGCTGAGTCCAAAGTCAGGTAAAATGTGGTGCCCCCTGGAAGGGTTTGCTGTTGAAAATGAATAGCCCCAGGTAAACTGCTAAGTTTACATTTGGGGCGGAGTTTCTGATAAGGGAAAAAGGGGACTGAAGAGGAAGAAAGAAATTCAGTCACTACAAGGTAGGAATGAAAGAGGCAGTCACCATAATGTAGGAACAGAAGAAACATTTTTAAATCTTTAGTGACTTTGGGACCAGCGACTTTGGAAGCTTTGCAAGTAGCCGAGCGACAGAAACTGCTCCCAGTTTTGTCTTTACTGCAGCTGAAAGAAGAAGGCAGAGGCCCGAAGTCTCTAATTTACAAATCTTTGAATTCTTGGATATTTGAACTCTTTTTTGCTTATTAGCAGCTTGTATTTCATTTCAGATTTTATTATATAATAAGAACAATAATATACCCTACACACAAGAACAAATTTATATTTATTACATGATTTTTTTTACAAATATTCTAAACTGTGACACTTTATAAATGCTGCCAGTGATGTAAAAATTGTCGCTATTAGTGAAAATTTTATAAAGCATCTACTAACACTCTCCAAAATTCTGCACTTTTCTGTGACCTCTCACAGTTCAGCAGTCACTTACAATTTTTACTCACTTGACCTGTGTCTATTCTAAATTTAAAGTTTAGCAGAGGTACTGCAGGAGTTTGTACCAGGCCCACTTAATTGTACTCCACATAGATCTACCTTTCTTTGTTGAAAAGCTCAAAGGATAGTCAGGGTCAGACCAATTAAACAAAGTGTTGAGGAACTAGCAAGAGGTTAGAAAGTGTGTTTGGTTTGTTGATGACAAAATAGATTGCTTTTTTCTTTAATGAGTACAAGTAAACTCAAGCACTTTAATGAATCCATATCCTACCAAGAAAAGCCAAGAAAGTTGCCTTAGGGAGGTCAATTATTTTTTATGTCTTTTTAGTGTTCATTTTATGGCTTTGTATGGCCGGATTAATTAGCACAAGGACTATGTAGGAAAATGACATGAAAATAAGTTGTTTTACCTAATGTGAGTAAGCATGACATGAAATAATTAAAATAAAGTCATTTCTTTAAAGTTTTCAAATGTTATTTTATCTATTTTGAGTGAAACTGTAATTGCAAAGTGAAAGATATGATTAACATACATTATTGAATTTTTATATATCATTTATTTCTCAAGATTCAGGTGATTTGTTAGTTTCATTTTTTGTCTTTTGCTCCTTTCTATTTGTGGTTGTATGAAAATATTTCATTATCTTTCATATAGATAGGATATAATAAATCTCCCACTTTCTGGCATGACTAGAACTTGATATGTATGTTATATGAAATAACATACATGTGTATGGTTTAATATATAATATACATAGACATAGTTTATGGATATATCTGCTTTTGCGTCCTAGCATTAATATTCAGAATGCATCAAGCATATGTGATATATATCACAGAATCAAAACTGTTCTGTTAGAAGTAAAGTTAGAGCCATCCAGTGTTGTCCACTCCTTAAAAAGTGAAAGATCTCCTGTGTCCATTAGGAAAACCTATGATCTAGCTATTTGCTCCACTTTATAAGAAAACAGTAATTAACATTCAGTGACCACTTTCTATATCAGAGGGTGTTCTTATTTGTAAACATTTCAAACAGCTCTTGCTGGGTTAAGCAGAAAGGAAGTTTATTAAGAGGATATTGGGCATTTTGCAGAATCATTGGGAAGGCTGGGAATGAAGCCAGAAGCTAAGCAGTAAGAAAAGTGCCCCAAACCTCACTTAAATGACCAGGCAAGCATACTGGTAGATATAGGCTAACACCAGCCTTTCCCATAATGATACCCCAAACTATTTGGGTAATGCGTGCATTAAAATGACCATGTGCCAGTCACCATACCTAGAGATTTGTAAGAAAGACCCAATTTTCTGTTCTGTATCTGAGAAAATGGAGAAAAACAAGAGTTAAATAACTTATCCAAAGTCACAAGGCTAATGAATAACAACATCAACATTCAAACCAAGTTTTCCTGAAGCCAAGGTTGTAAAATCTCTCTTTGACTATGTCCTTAAAAAATAGATGTTATTAAGGAACATGCAATTTTTCTTAGCAATAATATTTATTAATGACAAAATTATTCAGTTTTTTTTAATGCTTAGAAACAATTCCACATACATTTTGAGCACTGAGTACATACAGAAATTATCAGAGTAGCATCCATTTAATCCAAAGTGGTTAAGTGAATATTAAGAAAGATTTTGTTTTTTCTCTTTTTGAGTAACATCAATAGAAGTACGAATTTTTAAGGAAATGAAACATTTATTTTATAACAAATACAAAATCTGTATACTTGCAAAACCATGTTCTTATGTAAGAAATGCCCTAAGATAAATATGTTAAATAGTTCTCTAATGACAGCTGTTCATGACAAGGAAGTTCATTCATCAAATATTTATTTATTTTTATTTAGTTATGCATACAGGAACTGGGGTGTAGGCCAGAGGTGAGAAGGGGTGAGAGGATTCACTAGACGCAGAGTGGGGAGCAGAACAGGTGGATTTACTGAAATACACTGCCGAAGGGAGCAGCAGGTGAGACAGGAGAGGTCTGCTGTGCCATGTGGGTCAGTTCCCTGGCCAGGGAGGGCACATGCGGCAGTAGCTGGTGATAGCTTGATAGCCCTGAGACTTTAACCCTTGAGCAACCAGGGAGGCCCTCGTCAAATATTTATAGAAATGTCCCCCCTTCCCACATAAATAATAAAATCATAAAATATCTGAGAAACTCTCAGAATAGTATAATTAAGAACCTATTTATATTTTAATGATAATGCTTTAGATCTGCAAATATAAAATTAAGGTTAAACATTATGCAAATATTGACTTTGAATAAAGTGTAGTGATTCTAATAGTAAACAAGCCATTGGTCTGTATTTTATTAAAACTATTCTCTGTAACTACATAATCTCCCCTCCCCTTATTTAAGGAGCATTATAAGAGAGTATGCAGGAGATGAAAAGCGAAAATCTGTAGTAAAGGTAATGATCTTTGAAAATTTTCTCTAATGAGTAATTTGTGGCTCAGTGGATTTCAAGAGATTATTGGTTTTGGAAATGGATTCTATCAACTGAGGAGATAATGAAAATCATTAGGGCTGAATAAAATAAAACAGCAAATTTGTAATGCATGCTAGTATTTTCCAAGTCTCTACTTTGCACACAAGTTGAAAACCTTGTTTAAAAACATAGTTTAGGAAAGTCTTTCTTTGTAGACCTATGTATTTCTGTATAGTACAGTATACTTATATTTATAGCTAGGGTAATAATATTTTGAATGAAGCTTTGAATACATTTTTAACCTGGAATTTAAAATGTTTATATATAAATACAAAAGAGCAAGATATCTTTACCTACTTGAAACCAAGTAGCTAAGTAATTTACATATATATTATATTAAAATAATTTTACCTAGAGCATTTTTGTATTAGTTACTCTAAATAGAAATAGCTCCCAATATCATTTCTTAATAATTTGCTTGACATTCTGGAGAAAAAAATTGTTTACCTTTTTTTTTCTTCACACACTCTTATCTGTTTTACTTCTTATTATAACCTCAGGCCATATCAGTGTTTTGTATATAAGGTGAATTCAATTAAATTTTGAATTATTATCTTAATAAATAATATATATTCACACATAAAAGAAAACTTGAATTATATGAGATTCAATTACATGAGATTTAGTTGGTCAGCACCACAAACTCCTTGAAACAAGAAAACTTCTATTTGTATTATGAATGAGATAATGCATGGGTTATACAAATGAGGGTGGTATTATATTTAAAAGCTTAATTTTATTTTAAACTTAAAAGCTTAAATTAAAACCTTAAAATTTATTTTAATATAGTGTTCATTAATAAAAAAGAATATGGATGGTGCGGCAGACCTCTCTTGCCTCACCCGCTGCTCCCCTCAGCAGTGTATTTCTGATCTGCCTGTTCTGCTACCCGCTCTGTCTCTGGTGAACCCTCTCGCCACCCCACGCTTCTGGCCTGTACCCCAGCTTGGATGTATAAATAAATAAATCTTAAAAAAAAAAAGAATATGGAGAAGAAAGTATTTTGATCAGTCAAAATCTGTGAAGGATACCACACCTCCATGTTTTTGAAACAAATAGTTAATTAAATTTTCTTTCATATATTTTACATTCCCACAAGAAATTATCACTATCTTAAATTGATAATCTAACATATGTGGATTGTAGAGAAATGAAAGAAAGGGGAAACAAAAGTAAACTAAAACAAATTGAGGCTACCAGAAAGAGAGCACGTTCGGAGAAAATTGAGGAGGAGTCCCAAGACTTTAATAGAGAACTATGGGATCTTTGGTGGTAGGTGTGGTGTGGTAATATGCCTATGAAGAGCTGTGAACCTACCTCTGAATTACATATGGTAGCATATATACACAATAAAAATAATACACATTTTTAAAATAATAAAATTGTAAAAATCTGTGAAAGATAATGTTTATAATTAGAGAAGAGCAGATAGGGAATGATGGCAAAGTACTGAGGAACTGATTTTTTTCCACATTTTAGCCTGTTCATCATGAAGTAGCTATTTCACTTAACTGTTCACTCCCTTAGTAACTATTTATAAACGAAAGGCCCATTAGGACACTGTGTTTGCTACTGGGAATATAATAGTACAAATATAAAGTAGTTTTGCTTTCAACGAGTTGGCACTCCAACTGAGTAAGCAATCCAAATTAATGGAAAATATAATATAATCTGAGAACTGCAAAAATAGTGTTATAAAGGAATGCCTCAAGAAATCTACAGAAGTAATGTATTAACTAGACTTGAAGAATCAGGTATGGTATCCTGGGAAAATGGTATCTGGAAGATGAATAAGAGTTCTCAGGACAAAATTAGCAGAAACACATGATGAAATGGGGATGGATCCCAGACCAAGGAACAGTCTATATCCAGTCCTTGTCAGTAAAAAAAGAGGAACTGTATATAACTTTCTAAAGTTGAGAGTGGGAGTTGGATTTAACATCTCATGATTGATAAAGCAATAACATAATCATAAATGTTATTTTAAATGCAATTCAGAAGTTTGGACTTCATCCTGAGGGAAAAGGTTTTATTATGTGGGTCAGATTTATAAAAGAAAAATCAGATAATATGCATATTTAATTGGAAGATAATAAGATCATGGGCAGGAAGGCCAATTAGGAAATACTTTATATCAAATTGAATGAGAATTAATGGTAACTTGGATTAAGGCAAGTATGAAAGCAAATCCTTTGTTTCCAAGAAAGTTAACAACTTGTATCTATGTGAGCATTTGTTTCAAAAGTTCACAGCAGATTTAATTTCCTACCTAAATCATAATGGTGCATTTTTCTTTACTTATACTGGTGAAAAATAATTTGCAGTATTGAGTAGAACATGAGGAATTATGATGTATATTGATGACAAAGCACATAACTTACACTCTGATTTTTAAGGCTCTGAGGACCAGCATTCATTAACAATTTAGGAAATTGTTCAAAATTCTTGGAACCTGTCTGAAACATGATGAACTCAGAATTCCTTCAAGTGGACCTAAGCTCTAAGCTATTCTTAGGATTCTAGGATTTGGATTACTTGTTCAAACTCATAATAACAAACTTAAAAGTACAGTAAGTCTTTAGGAGAAAAGTAACACATAGGGCCTCCCTGGTGGCACAGTGGTTAAGCACTGTACTGTGGTGCTGTCGGCAGAAGCCACCTGAGCTCAACACCAGCAGGGGAACTTCCCACATGGCGGGGGCAGACCTCCCCTGCCTCGCCCACTGTGTTTCCTTCGATCTACCTGTTCTGCTCCCCGCTCTGTCTCTGGTGAACCCTCTCACCACCCCACATCTCTGGCCTGTACCCCAGCTCGTATACATAAATAAATAAATCTTAAAAAAGTTATACCAGATTATAAAATAATAATAAAAGCCCCATTTTTACATAGAATGCATGGAACTTTATTGTACATTTTGTTACATTGTTTAAAAAATAGTATCCTATTTCAAGCTGTCCATCACTCCTGTTAACTCATCTAGTATGTGAGAATTTATTTAATGCAGTACAATTGATCTTTATTATTCAAAGTAACCCCTACCTAGTGGAAAAGGAGAAGTAAACCTTCTCCAGATGTAAGTATTTGACCAATTAAGTCTCTAAAAGAAAATGTTCTGGAAGGAGTTTTAAAAACTGTCCTAGGGGGCCTCCCTGTTGGCTCCAGGGGTTAAGTTGCAGCACAATGAAGCTATCCAGAGCACTGCAACATGAGTTCGATCCTGGCCAGGTAGCTTCCAACATGGCACAGCAGACCTCTCTTGTCCCTCCCACTGCTCTCTCTAGCAGTGTATTTCAGTCACTCTGCCTGTTCTGCTCCCCACTCGGTCTCTGGTGAATCCTCTCACCCCTCCACACCTCTGGCCTACACCCCAGCTTGTATGCATAAATAAATAAATCTTTTAAAAAAAACTGTCCTAGATGATAAATATTGATATAAAAGAGGTAAAAATTTACATCTTAACTGTGGAATTCTTAAAAATGGAAAGTTTAATGAAACCTTTTCCCCCAGGTTCTTTTCTTACTTTATATAACTTTTGTCAGTGAACTGTGCCAGTGACAACTTTGTAAGACACAAAGAAGACCAAAATAGTTGGGGTGACACATTCATCACAATTTTACATTCACAGATATATCTTCGTTACCTCTCATTATTGTTAACTGATTTTATAGAGGTGAATTTCTCAAAATCACTTTAAATTGTTAATATTTTATAAAGTTTGCTTGTCAAGTTTCAAAGTTTTGGGCATAAAAGGAGAAGGAAAGAGGGAGTGAACTAAAATCACAGTAATTGATTGATAATTCTGATTGTTCTATTAAAAACTATAAAGCTGTTAAATCACTATGGACAAAAACCTTGTCATAAATTATGTCTTGTGCTAGAATTAGTTCCAAATATCTGATCAGGTTAAACAATAATTATAAAATCTCTATATAAATATGTAATGAGAATTATATGATTTCTACTAATCTACCCCAACTATATTAAAATTTTGATTTTGCATATGTTAGTTAAGAAGAAAAAAAATTCCTAACCTGATAAAAACATTTCATTAGAAATTAAAATTTATTTACTGGATGACAGTTTTTGAATAATTTGCATAATTAAATAAACTTTCATGCATCCCTTGAGATGGGAAATATATCATTGTGATAAAGTACTTTTATAAAGAAGCTATAGCTCATATTACTTAATATTGACATATTGAAGCTTTCTCTGTAAGATCTGAAACAAAGGATATTCAATCTCATACCTTCTTGCCACCATTTACTAAGGGCCCTTGAACTGAATAAAGCAAGTTAAATAAATAAAAAGCATTTAGATAGTAAATTAAAATAAAGTTAAAAAATTGAAATATTGGAAGACAGGCAAAGATGAACAAAATAACAAAAATCACTTTGCAAAAATTAAAAAAATATATTGAATAAGCCTCAACTCAACCACAGCAGAATTACATTTAATAATTCTAAAATATCAAAAGAACTTAAACAATTAAACATATTCCCAAGAGACAAATATATTGTATATATTTTTCACTATTTAGATAATTGGTTAAAGTCTCACAGTTTTATACATGCAGTGAGTTATGTCAATATGGCATAAACTGGATATTTATGTAATTTAAATTAGTTCTAGTGAATATTCTATTCAGACTTAGGCATCCACATTTTAGCCAGATAAAGATGCTTGTCTAGTCTCACCCTTTCCACCTAGTGTTCACAGCACTTTAATTGTCACCAAAGATCCAAAAGAGTCTGTGTGCAAAGACATTGTCAGCTCCATAATGAAGATATGTTAATAGTAAAATGGCAAAGCTTTCAAGGCTGTATATATTATGAAAAGGTTAATGAGTAGTGCTACCCACAGAGCACTGTTTAGCTGACTTTGAAGTTTTATTGATGAGAAAACTTTTGTGTGTTTTTTTTTTTCCTGAAGAATAAGTTGGTCAATGAGGCTACCTTCGCAGGCAAATGTACATGTTTATGTCTTTTAATTAATCAACATGAGTTTAAACTGTGAGAATATGGACTACCATTTCAAAATAATTATATTTCTCAATGACTTATGTGTTGTTTGTTAGATACAAAAGTAGTGCAGAACTGTTGCTTTGTCTATTGTCTTGCACTAGTTGCCTCCTTATACATAGTCTGAGAAATGATTATTAACAAAATTAATAGTAAAACAATACCAATAACACGAATTGTTCTTGATTACAAGTGACAAAAGTGAATTCTGTCTGTCTTGAGAAAAATTTAATGTGTTGGGAACCTACTATATTGATTGTAGGTTTGAAAACCACGGTTAAGCAGATGTGCGAAACTGAGACTCAGCGCTCTTGGCAGCCGAAAATTGTATAAAAAAATTGTTAGACCCTGTGTTATCACTGAAATATTGCAGCTGACAGCATTAGCGATTTCAAATTCTTCTTAATTTTTCATTAAGATTCACATGTCTTTTTTTCACACCACCATTCTTTATACCCTCTTCACCTTTTATTCCATCACCTTGCTCTTTTTATTTTGAGGAGGAAACATGCACCCCTGTCATATTAGCCATAGAAACTTCACTTCCTTTGCTAGTATTCACCAGATTTTCTTTTTTCTCAGAATAGATTTTGCTATTCCAGGTTTTTTATGGTTCCATATAAATTTTAATATTTGTATTTGATTACTTTTAAGGATATTGTTGGGATTTTGATGGAGATCACCTTAAATGTATGTATTGTTTTTGTTAAAATAGTTTCACGATATTGTTTCTCCCCATCCATAAGAATGAATTTTTTTCATCTTCTTATCTTTTGATCTATATTATTTAATAAAATGTATTGCATTTTTAATGGTATAAGTCCTTGACCTCCTAGGTTAGCTTAATTCCTAAGGATTTGATTCTCTTTGATGTGGTTGTGAATGGATTTCTCGCTTTCTTTGTCTTTTCATTCATTGCTTGTATATAAAATGCAGAATCATGTGTGTTGATTTTGTAATCTGCCACTTTTCGGTATTCAGTTGTTGTTTCTTATAGGTTTTTGACAGAGTCTTTAGGATTTTATATATTTAGTACCAGTTCACCTGTAAAGAATGAAAGTTTCACCTCTTTTCTAACCTGTATTCTTTTGATTTCCTGTGGCTGTCTGATTGCTCAAGCTAAAATTTCTAATACGCAAGTCAAAGTTGTAACAGTGGGCATTCTTGTTTTGTTCCTGAACTTAAAGGAAAAATTTTCAAGTTTTCATCATTAAATATTATGTTGACCTTCCATAATATAGTATTGGTTCCACTGAGGAAGAGGACATTTAAAGGGAAACAGGAAAGAAAGTAGGGGTCACTATATTTTACTACTTAGAACGGAACATAAAAAATTTTAATGATCATTTTTAGACTTGACAGTCGGGTGGCATGTGAATTCGCTGGGCAGCTAAAATATATCCCAAACTAAAGATAGTTGAAATCATAATCAGTCTCTGTTTTAGCAATGTAATTTTGAAATTCTATTCCCAGTTAGCCCCAGGGAAAAATGTTAAATACCTACAAAATGATGGCAAATGTCACAACATCTAATATTATAAAATAGACAAATCTCCCTGTCACTCCAAGATAATATAAAACAGGTTTCAGCCAACACATCTTGATGTATGCCTAATGTGCTTTGTAAAACCTGAAGAAGAATCTAGGAAATAAAACATCAAGTCAACTTGCCAGCTCAGAAATATTTACAACATACACCTCAAAAGATAGAGCCCATGATGAACAAATCTGAGGCCTTGTAGATTATCAACAAATGGTAAACATTGACATGTAACCATTTTGTTCATGTTTTTCCCTATAATAACAACAAATTGATCATAGTAACCAAAGATTCAAATAACAATTATTGAGAATCATCACTGTGATCAATGGTTTACAAAATTTGTCTCATTTATTGTCTAGTCTTCGCAGGCTGTAATAAAAAAATGTCTTCAGACTGGGTGTCTTAAGCAACATAAATCTCTTTTTTTTTTTTTTAACAGATTACAGTGTAGAAGGTCCAAGATCTAGATTCTGTTCCAGATAAAGCCTTCCTTCCTATCTCTTGTCCGCACATGGTCAGTGCTTAATATGTATGCACAGAAAATATTCTATCATGTCTCTTCTTATGAGGGCACTAATTCCATCATGAGCCATCCACACCAACTCCTTTAACTGTAATTTTCTCTCAAAGATTTCTCCCAAATGCCATCACATTGGGGAGCAGGGTTTCAACATAATTTTTAGGGAACACAACATTAAGCCATACCATTCATTTAGCCCATACTAAACACACTTTCTCTCTCTCACACACACACACACACTCACATGCACACACAGCGAGCTCATGAGCGAGAGCAAGAGATGAAAGTGGCTGGACATTAGTGAGACCCCAGAATACAACGCAAATCCAAGGGTTTGCATGAAGTTATGAGGCCTTTGGACTCAGAGCTTGAAAATGAGGGGGAGAAGCTACAGCCTTGGTAGAGAACTAAACTTTAATTTTACAGGAAACAGTTTCCCTCCTCTGGCAAGCTTCACTTTTTCATCACTATTATTAGGACATTTAAAGAATGAGAATACTAGATATCAGGTTCATTAAGTAATTCAAAATCAAAAGTTATAAACTAGCAATCCTGGAAATTTCTATGCAAAACAGTTTGAAACTTAAAAATCTACATTTGTAACAACCAAACAATGCAGTACAATCTCTCTGCACCTTTATATTTATAATAGGGTTAATAAAACAGAAGTTACAGAATAGTTTTAAAACTAAGTAAGTCATATAAAATGTCAATCCCATAGTGATTGTTATGAAGTGAATGAATCTGTCCTCCCAAAATTGTTGAAATCCTAACCCTCGGTGTGATGCTAATTTAGGGAAGGGATTAGGGGGAGATCAAGGGGTCAAAACAGGGGAGAGAAAAACACAAGGGAAAATCACGAAGGTTCATGGGTATATGGTTGAAATCCTAACCCTAGTATGATGCTGAGAGGTCAGGTGTCTTTTTTTTTATCAGCTATTAATCCCATTCATGGAAGCTCTACCCTCATGACCTAATGTTATATATGATTTTGAACTGTGATTACTTATAACAAGATTTGGTATTATTTCTTTAATTTCTCAGTTATTTTAGTTACTTTTCATTCATGAATAACTACCATGCAATTTGTTTACTCGCCATATATATTTTAAAAAATAAAAATAGGTGACTTTTCTTTCCAAAAATTCTGTAGCAGTTTGAAATTTTGATTAAATCTCAAATCAGTGTTAAACAATCTATTTTCAGCAAAAAAAAAAAAAAAAAATTCCGTGCCCCTCCTGTTTAAATATTTGATATCAGCCTTTATGATAAACCTCACTAATATTGATTTCTTCATAGTTTAAATTCAGCAACAGCTTTTCTTATAATTGCTATAACTGATCTTGAATTGATTCTCATGAACAACTGCAAGAGAACAAAATTACTTTGCATTTCCTATTTTTCTCATTGCTCGCCTACTGATTCATATTTGAATTTCTTTCCACCTAATTATGAACTCCCTTGGGAAAAGATCAAGCAGAACTTGCATGTTTGTTTACATTACCATAGGGCATAATGGAGAGCCTTCCATAAAATAGTACTCATTAAAAATAGGGTAAATGTGTAAATGAAGACAATCTAGCATATTAGTTTATTTACTCATCGTGTGAAATAAAAGTAAGTGCTTCTTTTTTGTTTCTTTATATGTTGTTATGCACATATATTTCTGCTTATCTTGGCTCTAGAATAGTCACATAGCTAGAGAGCATGGTAATAATTTATACATCTTTGAATTCTTGGTTCCTGTCAGAACATCTGGTGCTTAGTGAACAATCAGTAGGTGTTAGCTGAGCTCAATTGATTTGGCACAAAATGGAATTCAAATTTGAACTGATTGTTATATCCTTCTGTAGTTCAGATAAATCAATGGAAGAGATATTTTCATGTCTCTTAAAATATCTGAAAATTGCTGTATAGTACCCGAAGCTTCTAGTCTCTCGTGTGGATACATTTGAAAAAAAATGATCCATATTTTTTTTATTAACAGTTACAATTTTTTTTAGAAGTCATTAGTATTTTGGAGAATAAGACAAAATATCTAAAGGTCTTCACCTTTAATCATCCACATATATGTATATAAAGTTTGATTCCAGAGGCTTCATACACCCCATTTTTCAATATTTGTGGGTCATAAACACACAGGTCAATAACAATTCAAACGAAATGATCAAGATATATCATTTCAGTTCATGATGAGAAAACTGTACTTCAATGATACATCCCTAATACTCTCAAAGTACGATAAAAACAGCAGAAATAATAATAATCTGTAGTACAGTGTGAGATAGACAATAATGTATTTGAAATTAAGAAAATTACTTTCACATGTACAACTCCATGTAAAAATTTTAATCTTCTTTGGCTCAGAAAATTGGTCCACATTTTAAACATTACATAACAAATGGTATGTTGTACGGAACCAGTAAATATGTGCAATATGGCAATTAATTATTTTCCCATCTTATCTGCCTATAAGTCAGAGGTTATGAGCTGAAAACATGAGTTACAATAATTCATTTTCTAATAGCATTTTCTCATAGTTCAATAACTGAACTTCCACTTTAAATTCAGTTAAAATTTTAGCTTTATGTTAGATTAGTATTTTCATATTGAATCTTGCATTTATTATTTCATTCATGAGAAGTATGAGTAGAGCTAATAATTAGTTAAATGAATATGCTCAGGGAACAGTCTATGTGGTTTAACTTTTTTTTTCTTATTTTCCATTTTTGAAGTTGGTCCAAGCAGAGAATATCAGGGTAGTATCATTTAAGGCAAACAGTATGTGTTTGTTACTTTGCAAAATGTCGTTTCTTCTTCTATCCTGATGGTAGGCAACAATTCCCATGATGTATGAAATTCAGACATTTTCTCAATTTTTTTCCTTTTATTTTTCCTTAGTTCATAAGTGAAAGTTCAAGATATGTCAACATGACTTAAGATTTCTTTAATAAAATCATTTTTTAAAAACTAAATTCACTAAAATGGTAAACCTTATTTTCTAATCTAAGCAAAAAATTAAAATAGACAGTGAAAAAATTTAGACCTTCACAGTGAATTCTACATATACTATTATTTTCTAATATTTTTCATCTGAGTAATATAATTTTTATAATTGCTATCCCATGAAATTCAAACCATAAGTGATTATGAATCAACAGTAGCTATACAAATATAAAATTTTAATGAGTTGGAAAAATTAGAGGAATTTGCAATAAATAATTGTATTTATTTGAAATAAATTGTTATTTCAAATTCAAAATATATTTCCACATTTATATGTATAAAACTGGTGATATAATCTATATAGAATATTCAGGATATCTGTGTTAAATTTGTAGACAATATTAGAAATATTAGTAAATTCTCAAATTTAGCTTTGGTGAATACACAGATGCTTATTGTATTATCCTTTACATTATACATATTCATTAACTATTCTCTGGTTTACACAAAACATCGTGTGAAAATGAAAATGGAATAAAAATCTGTAAATGAATGTGTTCCCAATTGGGGGAAAAATGCAAACTTATGAAAATTCTACATGCAGAGCAATATATTTAGAAATTAATTTTTTGTTAATATTAAAGTATTTAGGTATCTATGTAATTAAGTAAGGAATAACACTTTGGTAAAATTGCAGAAATGGTTTTGTAGGTTGCCAATAGTAATAATACAACAAATTGCTCCCTTAAATTCCTTACATTCATAATTCATACATTTGACCAACAACGGAAATGGCTATTTTCTCAATTCTATTGTCTTAATTATCTACCTGCCTATTGATATAATTAAAATCCATTTTGATAATTCAATTTTTTTAATATGACCTATTTTGTGAAATAATGTTGTAAGTTCCAGAAAAGGTACATTTTATTTCAAAATGTTATAGTGTATAGATAACATTTATCATTCAAAATGTTTGTTTACAAGACTTGGAATACCATAGATTTATTTTCTTAATTTTCAATAATTAAAAACATATCGTTTTCATTATGTGAGTACACAGATGACAAGTCAGTTCTTAAGCACAACAAAATTGGAGAAATTCTAAACATATTTTAGTAAGGGTGCTTTGCTTCTTTTTCCCTTTAAAATTTTACACTGTATATAGATTTTCTACTTCAGTTTAAATGTTGGTTAAGAGAATTAGTAATGTGATGCAAACTAGGATTTTGTTTGAAGTGTACTTAGAGATCTGTTAATTTTTACTTTCTTCGACCTAAAAAATCCTTTTTATCTATGCAAGCACACAGTTGGCAAGTCTAGGTAAATGACAAGAGTGTGCAATATTTAACAATGCACTGTATTGCAAACCAAAAAAAAACAGGTTTTATTAAAATGTAATTAAAAATTAAAATTCTCTCCATATTTAGACAATTTTGTATGCATATCATTCAGAAAGATATGGCAGACTCACTAAACAAAATTAATTTCTCAAAAAGTGAAATGCTCACTATAAACTTAGGGTGGCTTTAAATGATCCAGTGCTGGTTTTCAGTTGTAGTTATTCTTATTCGGTTGCTTAGTTTACACATTAGTGCCTATTTTATTTTCTTTGCCTCCTTTTACTTTTTCATTACAGATAAAACACATTGAAGACCCAATGTTTAAAATATCTTGCTCCCACCTTGTGCAAAGTGTTGGCCTAACACATCTGTAATCCCTTCTTGAAACCATTACAAGTTATGTTGTCCTTAACTGTGGCTCTGATTTTTAGTTAGGTAAATTTGCACATAATGTAAAATTAAACTAAGTCATAGCTTCCATTTCTAAAAAAAATAAATATTAGTCTTTTTGTTGCAGTGTTTCAGTTCAGTAAAATAACATACCTAAAGATCTTACACATGTGCCTGCTAAGTTGTAAGCACAAGCTCTATTGTGTGTATGCTATATAGTTTGTGTGTGTGTGTGAGTGTGTGTGTGTGTGTGTGTGTGTGTAACCCTACAACTAAAAAATGAAAAAATCTTTTGGCATTACCTAACTAAAACAATTTTTTGTATATCTATTAAAAGTGAGAATTAAAAATGAATGCACAATATTTAGCTCTATAGAATGATTAATAAGCACATTCTTATAGTTTACTACTGATGATAAATCCATTTTTTTACTTACAAATAGGAGTTATTACTCATAATTGACAGAAAAATATGATATTTTGTTATATAACCATCCAATAAACAAACTTAAATTCTATAGTATTTTGGGACTTTCAAAAAAGTTAAAGTCATGCAGAGATTAAATATAGATTAATCTTTTAAAATAAAATGTCATGTTAGTATATTTTACTGTTGGTTACAAAGATTAATGAACGAGAACCCTGTCAACAAAAGAATAACTAAATTATAATTTATATTGAAAATATAAGTAGGCATTGGTTAATTTTATAATTTTTCAAAGATCGATATTGTTTCACTTTTTAATCATCATGAAAAAGATGCCTGAATGACCAGAAGTTTACCTTTTTATAAGGTCATAAGAAGAAGGATGCTTTTCTAACACAGAACTCAGAATACAATCTCAGTAATTCCATCTTCACTAGTGATGGCCTCATATTATCCAAGTTCTTCTTTGCATGTGTGTGCTAAATTTCATAAATACTTCATAATTTAGAAATCTAATTTCTAATATGACAATGTAGAAGAATATGTAAATCCAATTCTGAGTCAATATGAGTGATTTATTTAAGAATGACTTAGAGCCATGCTTCTTAGCATTTATTCATAAGAATTAACTATACAAATAGAAACATAAAATCAGGAGTTAATCAAATTATCCATTGTGTCTTTAATATTTTATTTTATTTTATTTTAAGATTGATTTATTTATGCACACAAGCTTGGGTACAGGCCAGAGACGTCGGGCGGTGAGAGGGTTCACCAGAGACAGAGCAGGGAGCAGAACAGGCAGATCAACGGAAAAACACTGCTGAGGGGAGCAGTGGGCGAGGCAGGAGAGGTCTGCCGCGCCAGCCATGTGGGAATCTCCCCGGCCAGGCATCGAACTTGCGTCACTGCTGCCGACAGCTCCACAGTGCAGTGCTCAACCGCTGCACCAACAGGGAGGCCCAATATTTTAGACAGTATGAGGGGCCTCCCTGGTGGCGCAGTGGTTGAGCGCTGCGCTGTGGAGCTGTCGGCAGCGTGCGATGCGAGTTCGATGCCCAGCCGGGGAGAATCCCACATGGTGCTGCAGACCTCTCCTGCCTCGCCTGCTGCTCCCCTCAGCAGTGTATTTCTGATCTGCCTGTTCTGCTCCCCACTCTGTCTCTGGTGAACCCACTCACCACCCCCTGCCTCTGGCCTGTACCACAGCTTGTATGTATAAATAAATAAATCTTTAAAAAAAATCTTAAAAAAAATATTTTAGACATTATGAAAAATGTCTCTCATAAAAGCTATCAATGTTCTTTTAATAAAATACTAGTATGCAGAAGGAAAAACAACTTTTTTCACAAACACTAAGCCTGCACAAACAGGCGTTAAATGGTAGACACAAACACAGAGTCCACAGGCACATATGCACACTCACATATGCAAACACCCCACACCACTAATGATGTTAACCATGAAGATTCACAGAACTATACACATCCTGTCTTTATCTCTGGTCATAAAAATCCAAGTCCCTATTCATTAGAGCGTATCTCCATACACCTTTGGATAAATTCTTTATCTCCATACACCTTTGGATAAATTCTTCACTCTCCACCTTCTTTCAGGAATATCCGTATTTCCTCCCCATGAAACTAGATATTAATGTTATCATTCTTGTCCTTAAGGAGGTGAAAATCTTATTGTTTGCATAAAACAATACTTAACATTCTAAGCAACTATTCTGGGCAGTAACAGTCTTTCAAAAGTCTTTGAAGACTGGCTGATTAATTTAATTGATCGAACTCATTCTGAGAATTTTGTTTTACTGCAATGGATGCTTTTAAGTCAAAGGTTAGTCTTTGTAATTGCTTTCATTGAGGATTCCTTGTCTTCCAAATACCCCCCAAAGACCTTTCCAGCATTGCTAAGATTAGTTTTTTCATTTCTAAGATCCTTATTTTAATGACCTGATGCCCTTCAGTAAGCAGAGGAATATAATCTCATCTTGGGAAAGAATTTATGGATGAGCATGGAGGCTCTTTCTTCAAGTACATGCAATATTAGGGAAGCTACATTTATTTAAATTACAAATTTGAATTTCATTTTGTACTGCAGCAGAAACCAATCAATCTTCATGGGAAACAAAGAGTGTGAAGCGTATATGACGGAATCAGCATTTAAATGTGATGCAGCTTTATAGAAGCACTTGTTTTAAGAGCTGCAAAAGACTGATTAACTAACAGTGCTTTCTGTTAATGTATTTTAGCTTCAATAACTTTTACATGAACTACAATCTAAGTGTTATTTAATTTCAAAAAAGCAAATTCGACAGAAGCATAAGATATTATAGGATGCATACTGGAATCTAATGTAGAATATCAAAAACTATAGGTTTTTTTAATCCCAAACTGAAATGAAAATTTAGAAAATTATACCCGACTACAGAGTGGAAAAGTGGATTTTTTTACATATAAGACTCATAAAATAGATTATGATTTAACTACCCTATTTCCTATTTAAATTAATGCTAATGCTAAATCAATTTAGGGAGAATATGTATTGTGAATATAGAATGAATAAAGAACAATGATTTTTTAGTTCTACTTCCAAAAATATACACAAATTCAAAAGGGACATTTAGTGAGTAAAACATATATATTTCTTAAAAATACATTAAAATTGAGAAACCGGTCAATAAAAAACAAAGTTAGAGAAAAATACGTATAAAAATTGAAATGTTCTTAAAGGAGTTAGATATTGTAGAAATGTAGATACTGTAAAATTAATGACAGATATTTTCAAGAAAGAATTTTGATATCATGAAAGGTAAGTAAATACTATCAGGACATCAAAACCATCCTTAATGGAAGAAATTTTAATAGTAGCCTTTTTTTATTTCTGGAAAATTTATTTCAGTAAGTTTTTTTCATTTATCTCTATTTTCAAATTTATATGAGAATCCACACTTGTAAAAGTGACAAACAGCATCTTAGTGAGCACTCACGAGCAGAAAGCGTGAATCAAGAGGATGTGCAAATCCACAAAGAGAAATTTAAGAATGAAAATACATAAACCAATGTACAAAATATATTTATACGGGCTTTTTATGTATATACTAGAACTTGAGTACTTGGAAAAACTAATGTATTGGACATTAGAGTTGGTAATTGGTAGACATAACTGTTTTCTTAGGAAAAAATTCCCATAGAGAAAACCTCGAGAAACAATCCTTAATAAAATCTCACTTTGCTAAGTTTGTTTCCTTCACTGCAGATTTCCTGCTGTTTCCGTGTGAAGAGTGATGCAGTCAAACGAGTAACCCAGAAGGAAAGAGAAAAATATTGAATGGTTTCACTTATAACAGGGATATAGGGGAACCAAATATGAGAGAGACACCCAGAGAGGGAGGGAGAGGACAAGGGCTCAAAATGCGGTAGAAAAGGGCATAAGGGACCATGGTTATGGGTCACGGGTGAATTCGTGGTGGGTTACCCAAGGGGAAAACAAAATGTAAAAGATATAAATAACAATAAAAATTTTTTTTTAAAGTTCTAACTAAAAATTAAATAAATAAATAAATAAAAACTGGAGAATTCTCTTGCACCTGAAAAAAAAAAAACAACAAAAAACGGGTGCTCAAAAGGGGATTTGTGACACTGGTGCCATCTCCAGCCAGGAGAGCAAAAGGAGTCATGGAAGTTGGAATCGACTGAGAAAACGCTGAGCACCACTGACATGGACTGCAGCATCAGGTCCAGAAGGTGCCCCAACTAGATGGGGTAGCGAACCCCTTGGAGGGCAATAAGAATCCAGAATACAATGAATTCAAGAATATGTATGAAGTTGCACGGTGCTCCCATAGTTTCTTCGCTTCAGACCCCATATGGACTATTCTGTGACTTTTATACCCTGATCTTAGAAATGAATACAGAGAGAGAAGATACAGATCTGGTAGAGAAGCAAACTTAGAGTAAAAATCATGTTGCCTCCCACTGGGAAGTTTAAACTTTTCCTCACAACTATCAGGAGGTGGGGTTGCCGAAGTTTCTATTACTTACTGAACTTTGGGAGTTTTAGTGTTTTGATAATAAAAATCAATAATATTGTAGGTATAATGTTCCCACTAAAAAAAGTAGTATACCTAACCAGCAAGATGAGATTTTCAATTTTAAAACGTTATTTAGCTGAAGCAATCCATATGCATTATTCTGAAGTGAATACTTACCTTTAATTATTATTAGTTTTTAAATAATGATATTCTAACTCCAGCACATTCAGTATATGCTGAATTTCCACATCTCATTTGCCAAAAATGAGACAGAATCAGTGATATGATGGTTGTTTCTTTGTTTCTAACTACTATTTAAATGGATTTGGGTCAATTACTTAATATTAATCTGAACATCATACAATGGAATGATGACAACTTTTTTTTTTAATTTAAAGGAACATTTATGAGATATTCAGTATTCAGCATATAAAATGTTTTTAGATTTGAGGAACTCTGATCCCTGAGTCTTAGAGGAAGATAAGAAACAACCTTTCCCCAAAGAAATCAAGCAACCTGTTATTTTACCCACAATCCACAGGTAATATGTGTGTATATAATGTTAGGTTTGGTTGTCCAGAAGTTTACCATAAGACTTTGCATAATTAAAAATCTCTCAAAACAAAGGAGCAAGTGAGAAACTTCTTCAGCAGCAGAAATGTCTGAAAAAGGAGCAGCAGAAGAGTAGCCTTGGCAGACCAGTGGTGGCCGTTCTGCAGGGGGCATCCAATCTGGATGTCTCCTGGGATAACTTTTCATAATTAATCCCTTTTTATTATCTGTGACTGACAATACAGTTCATCTATTCATTAGTCACCTGATACCCTACAAAATAATCTGCTGAAGATCTCCAAGTATATTTCCACCTTTGGCAATTAATAGTCATAGCTAATGTTACTTGGAATCCATTGTGTATTTAGGAAGATGAAAAACATAAAATCCATAACATCCCTATATAAAAATTTTATAGAAAACATATTTATAATTTCAACACTTTATAACCTTTCTGTTATGTTCACCAGAAAGTTCCTCTTTTATTAATAAGAAGGAGTCTTAATTTTCTATACGTGTTTTATCAAATTGCCACTACCTTAGAGGCTTAACAAATCACAAATGATTATATTCCACGTCAACAAGTCAGAAATTTAAAAAATAGGTCTCACTGGACTAAACATAAACAATTAGCAAGGTCGTATTCCTTTCTGCAAGCTCTAGGGGTAAATCCTTTCTATTACCCTTTTTCAACTTTCAGAAGCCACCCACATTCCTTGGATCATTCACACCTCATCATCCATCTTCAAAACTAAGTATAGCAGGTCAAGTTATTCTCACAATGTATTACCTAATGTCCTTTTGCACATTTTAGGATCTTTATCCCAAATATAATCTGTCAGCTTGTCTAGATAATTAAGGTGAACTTATTTTTAGGTAAGTTGACCAGCAACCTTAAATTTACCTGTTACCTTAAGAAGCCTTTATTGGGCCTCCCTGGTGGAGCAGTGGTGCCGTGGAGCTGTCAGCAGCAGTGACACAAGTTCGACGCCCACTCGGGGAGAACCCCACATGGTGCGGCAGACCTCTCCTGCCTCGCCCGCTGCTCCCCTCAGCAGTGTATTTCTGATCTGCCTGTTCTGCTCCCCACTCTGTCTCTGGTGAACCCTCTCACGGCCCCACGCCTCTGGCCTGTACCCCAGCTTATATGTCTAAATAAATAAATCTTTTAAAAAAAAATTCTTAAAAAAAAAAAGGAAGCCTTTATCATGTAAAGCAACATATTCTCTGGTTCAAAAGATGATAATGTGAATATCTTGGATGGGGCATTATTTTGCCCCTATAATAGCATTCAACTGAAATCTTTGTGTGTATATGTGTTAAAAACTACATGGACCGGGGCCTCCCTGTTGCGCAGCAGTTAAGTGCTGCACCGTGGAGCTGTTGGCAATGGCAATGCCAGGTCGACACCCAGCCAGGGAGATTCCTGCAGGGCCCGGCAGACCTCTCCTGCCTTGCCCGCTGCTCCCCTCAGCAGTGTATTTCCATCGATCTGCTCTCCCCACTCTGTCTCTGGTGAACCCTCTCACTGCCACAAGCGTCTGGCCTGTCCCAGCATTGTATGCATAGATAAATAAATATTTTTAAAAAAAC
Organism: Scalopus aquaticus; assembly: GCA_004024925.1. Taxonomy (NCBI): domain Eukaryota; kingdom Metazoa; phylum Chordata; class Mammalia; order Eulipotyphla; family Talpidae; genus Scalopus; species Scalopus aquaticus. The sequence continues at coordinate 64,062 of PVIJ01007059.1, read as the reverse complement.
TGCATGAACCGATGTAGAAATAATGAAAATGTTTTAAGGAAGGATATAATATTAACTATTTAATCCATATCAAATAATGTTAACTAATTCCAATTATATTAGTTTATTCATAGAGTAAATAATTTTGTGCATATATCTTTGTTAATTACTTTTCATTGTGATGATTTGTAAAGGATTTTTAAAAGTAATTGAAAAGGCAACATCTCACTTCATAGTTATTGCAACCAAAGTTACTGAGATAGGAATTGTACAAAAGATGGGATCTTAGAAACTATATGTGTCTGTGAATAATTCCTCCTTTTAGTTAATGAAAATGACAATAAAAACAGAAATATCTTGAGAAATAAGAAACTATTTTCTACAAAGTGAGAATTAAAGTAAAAGAAGCAAAGAAGAAATCCACAGAAATAAACACATGAGGTTAATGAGGATATATCAACTGTGTTTCCCTTGTAAACCAGAAGTATATTTGAACATATGGGAGAAAATAAAAATTCAAACTATGAAATAAATTTTAAGTTATCATATAGGAGACTGAATGTGTTTATGGGGAAAAAAAAACCTTGCTTTTTAATACAGGATCACTAAATCTTATTTTTTTACAACTTATTTTAGATATTTCTAAATCATGTTCCTTATTTTCCTTTCTTTTAAATCTTGCCTAGGTGTGAACCAGTTTTTACTAATGGTTTAAAACTGTATTCCTATCAAAGAGAAGGAAATAAGAGTGAGTTTGAGGCAAAACTAAGCCTATTTAAAAATTGATGTTATTATGTTTAAAATACCTGAAACAATGCCAGATATTCTTCAAAATTTCTTTTTTTTAATATATATATTTTTATTGTTATTTACATCTTTTACATTTTGTATTCCCCTTGGGTAACCCACCACCAATTCACCCATGATCCAACTCCGTGGTCCCTTGTGTCCTGTTCTACTCCATTTTGTTCCCTTTTCCTCCCCTCCCTCCCCCACCCGCTGAGTGTCTCTCTCCTGTTTGGTTCCCTTATAGTCCTGTTATAAGTGAAACCATTCGATATTTTTCTCTTTCTTTCTGGATTATTTCGCTGAGTATGATCCCCTCTAAGTCCATCCATGTCGCTGCAAATTGCATGTGTTTATCTTCTTTCCATGCTGAATAGTATTCCATTGTGTATATGTACCACATCTTCTTGATCCAATCATCTATTTTTGGATATCTGGGTTGCTTCCATACCTTTGCTATTGTGAACAGTGCCGCAATAAACATACGGGTACATGTATTCTTTTGAATTAGTGTTTCTGTGTCCTTTGGGTAGATTACCAAAACTGGTATTGCTGGGTCATATGAGGAACTCACACAACTCAACAAAAACAAAGCCAATAATCCAGTCAAAATTTCTTATATAGCCTCGATCCTCCTTGTTTTAAAATGCTTTTAATCAAGCAATGTCTATACATGGACCAAAAAATATTCTATTTATTTTGTTGATTTTTTTCTTTGTCAGCTTCACAAATATCATATTCTAATGTTATCATCAGTATATTAGTGTATTATGGAAATATTGGGATTCAAATATATTTCTATTATTGTCTAAGAACCTAACACTTATAACATATAAATATTTTAACATTTTAAACTAACCATTTAATATTGTTTTCTTGGCAAATTTTACATTCAAAATATTATTAACTATTTGTTACTTAAAATTGATGATATCACTTTTTTCTTTTGGGGATCCATTTCTGTTTTAAAATCATAATATTTATGCTCATCACTTTTTAGTGCTTAGCATTATTTCACAATGAGAATGGTTCCTTATATTTGAAAGCTTAAAATTCTAAAATAGCAAACATTGCAACCAAGACATTACAGAGAAAAAAATTACAGTTAAAATGAGATTAATCTTTTGGGAATTACAATGAAATGGAGTCATGAGATGAGATATGTGAATTGCAGTTTCAATTTTTATAAACATGCACACAAGTTTTCACTGGAGGGCTTTTTCCTCTTCAAGAACTCTAGATTCTACACACTAGGTTAAATCAACTGACCTCCTCATCCTAGTTTCCTTTAGGCTATTTCATTTTCTACACTGTTCCACTTAACCCCTAATGTATTTTTCAAGAACTCTTTAACCTTCTCCAATAAACACACAAGTCTTTAGGGATGTTTGAAGTTTGTTACTATTTGTTTTTAATTGATTGAGTTTTCTAAAAAAAAATAAAGTAAAATAAATTTATAGAAGTGCTCTTTGTACAGTACATTGAGTGGCCAGTTACATTTATAATGTCCTATACTAACCAAAACAGTTTTAAATTAAACTGCTAATCAAATTTGTTGATAGAATTTGAAGCCATATCACCAACTGAGAAAAAGAAATCAAAACAGTAGTCTGGAGTAATAAAAACAAAAAGGATGAACTAGAACATGTTATTTTAATTGCAATAAATAGAGGACATAGGGTAATTAAAATAATAGCATATGCAGAGTAAGTTGATAAATGGGACAAGGAAAAGATTAGTCTTCCTCTGAAGTACATTTGTCACAACTGCTACCACCACCAACCTTCTCTTCTAAGGTATAAAAGAAAATATTCAAACAATTTTCAAAATTGTCTTGAAAAATTTATCACAATCTAACAAATATCCTGAACTCAGTTCAAAGAGATCTAATGTCTAGGTCAAAGGCATATATTTCATTTATATTTCATTATTCTGTTAAGGAAGAAATGATAATACCATCTGCTGGTTGGCATTAAATAGGCAGATGAGTGGTGGAATGCATTCCAAAATGTCAGTTTCATGAAAAGGAATGAATATGAGTTGCTCAACATTACTACATGATATGTTACAAATATATTTTTGCTTATACCTTAAAAATAAAAGATCACAACCACAGAGATTAATCTATCTCATCCATGTAACTTTATCTTATAAAACTGATGAGTATGGATACTATGGTTCAATTGTCTCCACAGTAGACTTCTCTGAGATATCTCATTTGCAGTCAGTTTTGCCAAGTGAATAAAGAGTCAGTTGAGGAAACATGAAAAAAAAATCATGTAAACAATAAGATTAAACAAACATGTGCATGTACACAGAACTTCTTTTGCATTCTTCCAGAGTTATTCTCATCTTTCTTCTGAAGCTTGATGTTTTTCAGGTGGTGAAATATAATCTCTACTTCCCTGGATAGGTTAAATCCTTCAAGGGCTGCTTCTTAACCTTCACCTTGCAGTATCTCCTTTGCTTGGTTTTCTCATTTGAGAATTGACAAACCACAGCCTTGTGGATATATCTGGATTCATTGAGTTCAGTAGAATTAAAAGTTGTTTCATTAGACATGCTTACCTTGAATATCATGATCCCCAATGTAATGATTGGAACAGATGCAATCATAATTTAACATTTTCAAGGCAGAGTTCTGGGCTAGTCCCTGGAATATAGAGTTTTGTTTAAATTTGGCTTATATCAGCACAGAGACGATCCAGTTCAGTAATAAAAAGCAAAATAAAACTTGAAGACTGCAGCTTCCCATTAACTTCCTTGACTATGCTATTAAACAACAACAACACAAATCCTTCATTTTGCAGTGAGAAAAATTATTGATGATTTACATATGAATGACCCGGGGGAGATTGGAAGGTAAGACAAAGACAAATGTTTACATGCAATAGATACAAGCAAAAAAAAAAAAAAAAAAAGAAGGAAAGTAGGAAGATTGTGCATATCTAAAGCACTTTGCATTGGGCAAAAGAATTGTTTTCTTCACATTCATTCATGCTTTGTTAATGATCTTGTATTGATAAAAATCCACTGTATTATTCACAAATGGGACAACTCTCCTGCCTCCTGTGACTCTGAGGCTGCTTCTTTTCACAGACCTTTGCCCTTTGCAAAGCAGTAGCAGCAGCAACTTCTCCTGCTCACCTGTGACTATACAAGTGCTTCTGTTCTTCTCCTTTTCTGATAAACCTACACTTCCAAAATATTAAACAAAAAAAAAAAAAAAGGGAAGGATGGAGGGAGGGGAGAAAGGGAAGAAGAAAGAAGAAACGATAGCAGCCTTACCTCACCTCACTGGCATTTATAAATCTCCTGAATGAACTGTATTTATTTTAGATTTAGGAATTAATTAATTGCATTTTGTGCTACCTATAGTGTAAAGGTCCACTTTACAGAGAACCATCTCACTGATAAATGAATATGCTGCTGTAATTTTTTCCTTGGGAAAGATTTCTGGCTATAATCCTGTTAGCTAGGGGAACACTTGCACTTCAAACTAAGAACAATATTCTATTTCTTTCCTACAAACCATGACATTCAAACGCTATTACCTGCCAGTGACGGAAAAAGAGTATATTACTGTCACATGTATTTGTGAAGCTAACAAGTGATAGTATCTTTTCTAGAGAGTCACAAATATTAATACATTCACCAATTATAGCTCATAAGGAAGAGAAAATTACACTCCTACACCTTGAGACCAGAGTTCTTTATTAGTGCTATGACTCATTCAGGATGAGTTAAAATAGGTTTTCTTCTAATGAGTTCTACAAGCCAATATTTCAACAACTTAATGCCTTCTGGGCACTACATGGCTCTTTATATCAAAGCTAAATTCCCAGTAAGACCTCAGGCCAGTAAATATGTGGAAATTATTCAGAAAAGATAGATAAATTTTTTACATAGGTCAAATCAACACAGGTGATATTTGAACTATCATTGTTAGAAATTCACATGGATTGAACTTATTAGAGGTTTAGTTGGCATTGACATAGAAAGTGAATCTCTTACATTGTTCCTAATTATGTTGTTTTACTTAAAATCTAACTCGCTTTCTTATACATGTTTTTCAAAGCAAAATTTAAAATGCGTGTTACCTTGAAAAGGAAATGTGATTTATGTACTAAGCTTGCCTGTACATGAGAGATGTTTTGTAGCATGAATTGCTGTAAATCCATCTCTTTTAATTTTAAGTATAGAAAAAAAACCTATTTGATCATCTTCTAAAAAATTAATACAGGTTAAATAATCCACAGGACAATATTACAGATCTTAGTTTTAGACAGAAAGTATAAATAAGTCATTGGACAAAGCAACCAGAAATCTTTACGTATTTTGTGCTTCTCTCTGTATGTTAGATTTTCCCCTTGCTTTCTGTTGAACATTTAGGGGTTAACATATACACAAGGTAGAATATGCACAGTTCAAATTTTCATGATTGTACAATTAAAATCACCAAGTTCCAAACATAAAATGCAAAAACAAATAAAAATACAAAACTGAATGCAATCCATGAATCATCTCATATTTCTAGGAGATAAATTCCAATTTGTTTAAATTATGTCAATTCTCTATCATTTATATCATGTCAAGGGACTTGCCAGATGCTATAAGCCCAAATTGTGACACCAACATTTGAGGATGAAGGTAGTTTGTGTTTGTTTGCTTGTTTGTTGAATAGACTAACAAGGAGGTAGGAGCCAAAGCTCAAATCTGTTGCCCTGTCCTGGTGATTCCTTTTCCTGTCTCCTTGATTCTTCTTGAAATCTCTTGATTGTGGCCAACTTGGAATTTAGTTTAAGATCATTAATTTCTGTGCATGAGGACTGTTTCACTTAGATTAGCATCATGCCTTGTTGTTTCTGTGCAAAAAACTCAAAAGATAGTTAACTATGTCCAACAGTTTTTGCCCAATAGTTTTACCATTACCTACTCAACTACTATCATAAGGTAAGGAAATGTGACTCTCTAGGAGTGCAGTCCTATGGTAAAAACCATTTTCCAGGGAAAAAATATGTATTATACACTAAGTATGCATTCTAAGATATTTGTAGTACTATATTATTTTTACGATGTTGAATTTTACAACTGTGAATTTTATTATCTATTATAAAAATTGGTCTAATAGAGTGTGTAAATATATTAACAATTTTATATAGCAATGTTTCATTGATAAAAATCTACTATTTATCAAGATATCACTTTAATCAGGAGAGTTTTTAGATATAGGAACTAATGTCCGCTTTTATTTGGTGACTTTTTCTGGAAACAGTGAGGACACATTTAAGTTTTATGAATGTTAGAATACACACAGGGATTAAAGGTACTTTCAAGAAGAAGAGAAAGAGCTGTATGTGCCCTCTCATATCGAATTCTAGTCACAGTCATAGTTAATAAAATATACCAAGGGTTCAAACTGAAGCAGCACAGATACTAGATAGGAAGTTTGCAATGTGAATACAAGATTCTGACTTTTCTGAGTAGAATAATTTGGGCAGGTATAACTTAAAAAATTGATGTAATTGCATGTATAAACCACGAATTTGTTCTGGATGAGTTATCCTTACAAGTTTTATGAAACTTTACATGATTACATGATTTCATCCACCTTATTTGACTCCTTTTGTACATTAAAAGGATATTCTTAATTAACAAAGCATCATTCCTTTTTGGGATAGAACTTATTTAAAGCAGATACTGAGATGTTCACCCATTTAATTCCCTTACCCTAGATCAAAGAATAATTATCATTCTCAGTCTTCCTTATGATTTTGTTTGGGTCATGTAACTGGATTGTAGGATGTGCAATATATGATCAGAAATGATGTGTATAATTCAAACCTTGTCATGAAACATTTTGCAGGATTCTAAATATCTCAGTATTTGAATACTAACTGGAAGAATGCAGAAGATTACTAACTGGAAGAATGAAGAATATGTACAAGAGGAGTGAGTTCTTGGAGGAGTCCTTAGGAGAAAGTGGAGTGGCATGATACAAAGAGGTTCCTTCCCTTGGTTTCCACTTAGGAGATCTATAAATGGAATTATATAACTGTCATCCACTTGTGACTTGAGTAGTAAATAAAGACTTATTGCACTGTCTGGAAAGAGTTTGTTCAACTATTACCCATTATCATGACTCAATATGATAGTGTGTTTTACACTATATGAAGGCAACCACACCTTATAATTCTCCAGTATTTTAAAAGATAAATGCTGAAAAGAAAAAAAAAAAAAACAACTGTTCTTTCAAGTTCTAAGGAATCCTTAAACAATTTTAAGGTGACATGCTTTTATCATAGCAGAATAAAAATTATGTGAAGGGAAAGATGTGTATGATCAGGAGCATAGGAATTTTTAAAAGATAAGCCTACATTTGTAATTCTACCCCTACTAGCTTTAGGGCCTGAAGCAAGTAATTTTGAGTGTCTAGGTTTCTATTTCCTCTTACATAGCATGATATAGCTAGAGTGGATTCTGAAGGTCCCATTCAATTCCAAAATTTAATGATATAGGAATAGCCATGACTAAGGATGAAGAATTGTAGGAATAATGAAAAAGAGTAGGATATAAAATGTAGACTGTTTCCTACAGTTGTAGAAATTCTCTGCACAGAAATCTTGATATATTGAAAGTTAGTTTAAGTTTAGGCTGTGATATAAACAAAACTACTTTCAAAGCTTAGATCATAAAAAAATGTAATCGGAAATTATCTAAATCTCTCTGCATATGTGTTTACTACTCCATAATTAAATGTAATTATAAATTTTGCTAGGTAAAAATTAATGTGAGAACTAACTGAGGATACATAAATCACATAGATGACATGAAGTGCATGAAATATATTCCAAAAATATTTACATATTTATTTATAAATATATTTTCATTAAATATTAACTATATATGAATTTAGTTCCCTAGTCAAACTAAGATTTCACATTTTTGTATTATCAATTTTCCTTTAACCTACTATGTAAAACTGTAATATCAATTGAAATTTTGCAAACTTCTTACCTTTTATACATTTAAAAAGTAGTTACTAAGAAATAAACACATTCAACCCTATATAAAGCCTGTAATCTGAAAACTTTAACTCACTCTATGTATCAGTTATTTTGATAGTTACCTTGATTTTCATGAACATAAATAAAGGAATTGAATTACTTCCAATTGATAGGTTAACATAAATAATTAGAAGAAAACTTTTGGCTTGTTTCATTATTACTCTGCTCACACTCTTTCACAGATGTTTTAATTGAATCAACATTCTCCTTTAATGGTATTTCATGGTGAAGTAATACTGTTAAAGTGAAGCTGAGTAATTGCTGCATAAATGTAAAATCAAAAGTTCAAACCTTAAATCATAGCCTATGTCCACTTCTTGAAGATTCCAGGAGTCATTTGGGATTTGAATACAGATTTCCCAAATTTTAATGTGGCATGATACATGAAAGAAACACCAATGATCCTACTCATGATAAACACAATGAATGCTGGTTACCAGCAAAACTCTGAGAAGCATCAATATGTAAGGTGAGTTAATTGTGGAATTACTATAAATTATTTAGGATTAATTCTCAAAACTACATGTCAGTTTCCCAAAGAGGGACAAAATGATTTGAAATTTAATATAATGTTTAATCTCAAAAACGATGCTGAAAAATTTCCAATTCTCCACTTGTCTTTTAAATATAACTAATGTGATTTTTAAAACTCTGTTCTATATTTTAGCTTCTATTTATTCTAGTGATATATCAAAAGGGGATGAAAAAATACACCGATTAAAAAGTCAAAGATCACATAAATAAACTTAGATATATTTATCCAGAAGTTGTCTTTTAGCTTGTTTCCCTATGTAATTGTGGGGGCTTTGTTTCCTGCAAAATGTTCAGATAGTAAAACTTGACATTTTATATCAGAACTTAAGACTTACATATAGTGCTGAATCAATGACCAAAGAAAAAGGAGACAAGTTTTAACCACAAAACTGGGATGGAAATTAAAGTGAATTATAGGCCAAGTAACATAAATCTGACTTATCATACAAGTTAAAAACTAAGGGAAACCTGATCATCTTAATCAATTATATTATTTATCTATTGATTTGATAATTTCCTACCTGTCTTTTCAGGGTTTTTGTATGCAACTAGGGCTATTGAAGTGTGAGAGGTAACAGTAATTTTCAGTTATAAGAAAAAATGTCTTGAACAAATTCTCTATTATCTAAATAAATTGGAGAAAAATATAATTATTTGTTATAATAAAAGTTGCAATGATAATCTTACCCCTTTAATTCATTCTTGATTGTATCTAGTGATTTTTCATTTCTTACCATATAAAAAGATGTTATACATACCTGCTTGTGATCTCAATTACTCAGTAGTATTTTATGCTACTTTCATAAGTCTGTTAAAACAAGATGATCAAAAGAAATTGTGACATTCTAGAAATAAGTATATTGTAATCCCATACTAATTAAAATGGGAATGCATTCCACTAATACTTTGATACAAAGATCAACAGAGCATATAAAGTCACATGAAGCTAGTTTTAAACAATTGTCAGTTTTCTATTATTTTTAATATTCATATTTTCAAACACATTTTGGAAAAAAAGTTTTTCTTCTACCCAAAACTGAGCCATCTGCCACTGGGTGTTTTTAGTTATAATTCCTAACTCCATAGCGGGTTATTAATCTCTTCCCAGCAGCAATTTCCTGGTGGATTTATCATTTGACAGGGGGTGAATCCTTCTGTTATTTCTGTATGTGCAAATATCCCTTTAGTGCCTCACTACAGTATTCCCCAGGACTATTATGTGCTATTAGATTGAACTGAATAATGGAGTAACTCAAAGAATTTACAATGCAAGGGGCATGGAAACTTCTCACAGGGCAGTCTCAGCAACTCACATTATCTTCACTAATCCAGGGTAGTTCCTAGGTCTTTATCCTCAAACCAGAACTTTTCAAATTGCCACATTGAAAGATAAGCCTACCATCTACCTAGAGAGATTGTTCAGAATTCAGAATATGCTATCATTTCCTATGCAAAAATAGTTCCACAAAATGAAAGAAACCCTGACTTTTCCATTTTTTTTTTCAGTCTAAATTGTTCAAGCTAATTCTATTCTTAGAAATAGAATTTGAAGGTAGGATTGTTGAAAAATATGATGTATCTCTAGAATAATCAGGCATCACTTTAGTCTTAGGTGTTAAATCTAACGGTGCTGTCTAGAATTAGCTTAGTCTCAGCAAGTCCAATTTGCTTTTAAGTCTTCTGGCCAGGATGAAATGGAGCAGACATGTTTCACTCTTTTCAGTAGTTGACTCTGCAGACATGCACATAGAGATTCCATCACTAAGCAAATGTTTATTATGTTTCTCCTTGTGTCCATATTTGCATTTGTCCTTTGTTTTAATTTCTAAGATACATGGATCTAGAAATGAACAAAACTGGCAGGAACTCGTACCTTATGGAGTGTGCATTCCTTTGATGCAAAAGATAAAACAAGAAAAAAATTAAGAGTATGACAGAAGATAATATGTACTAGGTTAAAAAAAATTAAACAGGAAAAGGGAACAGGAAGTATTGAGAATACACTGCTTTTCTAAATAGGGGTGTGAGAAACCACACAGAGAATGCGATGGTTGATAATAGAGAAAAGAGCTAGGGAGTAAATTATTTAGATATGAGCCAAATAAATGAGCAAACATTGTAAACTACAGAAAAATTCTTATCCCACTTGAGAATCAAAGGAAACCATTGCGGCTAGAGCAGAGTACAAGAGCACGCAACTTTAATCCCAGGTGGTAGAGGAATTTATAGGGCATGCTACATGCTTTGGCTTTTATTGTGTACGAAATGAAAAGCACCAGAGGATTTTTAGCAGAGCAGCAATATGATCTGACCTCTGATTTAACAGAATCATGCTGACTACAGTGTTCAGAGGAGATTAAAGAGGTGCAATGATAGAAAAAAAAGAGAACAGTTCCGCGGCTACTATGATAATCAGGGACTTGTGCAATAAGCAGAAGGCTACTGCCATAGTACAATAATGAGGAACTACAGTAATAATTAGGGCGTGCAACAATAACCAGGAGATGACTGCAATAAACATGGACTACGCAAACAACCAAGAAGATACTACAGTAATGTGGGATTATTGCAGTGATTTGCTAAGCAAGTTCCAGATGGCAATGCCTAGACAGGGTGTTATAATGGGGAATTTTAGCTTCTATTTTGAAAACAGGTCTTAAGGATTTCTGGATAGACAGTATAGAGAATAAAAAAGGGAAGGATGAGTGAATGATACCAAAGATTTTATTTGTTTCCTTGCTTTTGCTAAGAAGAAGACAAAATTGCTACTGACTGTGTTGGGGAAGACTTTAGGAAAAGCAGGCAAGGGCAAGTTAGATCAGAATTTTAACACTGGACGTGGAATATTTTTGAAGACCTTTTACTGAAAGTGTATTCTGAAGGTTACCAGATATATGTGCTTCTTCAGAAAATGTTCAGTAGGATTTTCTTCATTTTTACTTCACCATTCTCAAACTTGCATGAAGATATAGTCATGGGTTTTTTCTTTATTTTTGAGATCTATAGTTATAATTAGTATCTCTTAGAAATATGATTCTATAGAACAGGGAAATGTGCTCTGTGTGTGTGTGTGTGTTTGTGTGTATATACGCATATATATATATATATGGAAATAATATTTAGAAAACTTTTATTGAACAACTATTAAAGGCCTCAAAATAGTGCTAAATAGATAACTAAGGCAAACTTTCAGACGACAGTTTGTTATATATAAGTGTTTCTCTCCCACTTACCCACATCCCACTTCAGAAAGTGATTATGCTTTTTTAGATTATGTATTCTAATTTGAGAATAATCGAAATACCTCCTATTATGGAATATTTCTTAAACTGATCAAAATAATTGGATTTCAATGTCTCAAAATCCATTATTTTCCCCCATCTTGGCAATTAAATTGGTTAACTATTTAAGTGAGGCCCAGAAGCCAAGAGCACATCTAAACATGAGTTATAAGGTAAAAGTTTCTCTAACATTTGAATATTAGAGACAAGCATCCAATAAAAAAATTCTAAGTAATTTCTGGAGGGAAAAGAATTTTAAAATTCAAGAAATTGTTTTATTAGTCTTCCCACTAATCATTAATCTTTATTTTTAAGTAAATTATATTAAACTTTATTGTAAAAACATTACAGTATTTTCAAAATTTTGATGTGAATTTTAGTAGGAGACATACATCATCTATATTCTTTAAGGTTTACCATTGATTATAAATGTAATGCAAATAAACTCATCCGAGGAATACGTTAGAACTTCAATTTTCTCAGGAAAATATCACATAGTTAAATTGAAAATTTTAATTTCAAAATATTTATATATTTTATTTTAAAGCAGGTTTATCTCAGCTATTTTCAAGTTAGTAGTCTATATATTTGAGCAGGACTTGTTTGCCTATAAGAGCTCCTGGTTGATTAAATGTAGCACACAGCTATTTTGAAAGTATATTCAGAATATAAAGTATAAATGTGTATACGAGTATAAATGTGGGGAACTCTGGGCTTTCAATCATTTCTATCACTTTGTTTATGACAAAAACAGCATTCCAAATGAGGGAAATTCTCTTTTAGTGAAAGGTAGGGAAGTTTATTTTGTGGGTATACTGCATTTGGAAGTGATATGAAACAAATTCTATGGTTACGGGAACACTAGAGTTAAACTCCAAGCCATGATACATTCCAGGCAGTTGTATTCTCAAAGATTTTAATAAATCATCAGATGTGTTATAAGAGTCTATCAGCTCAATTTTTCTGCCCTTTAGTTTAGAAGCTTATCTTTATATAATTGTATGTGTTTTTATGCACATTTATGTGTTTCATATTCATTTACGTATAACTTAAGCAGCTAAAGTGATTACTAACTGTAGTTTTGTACATTTCTAAGATGTATTATATATTAACAGAAACTTACTACTCTTCATTTTCTGATGTAAATTCTCTATTAGGCTTTTCCTATTTTGTTTTTTGACATTAAATTTTATTAAACTTCTACTTAAGGACTTCAAGGAAATTTTTAGTAAAGGTATAATTGACATAATATTTTGTAAATTTAATATTTGAAGTTCTATGGTGATACTTTTATATATCACAATATTTTTACCACCTTAGCATTCAGCAATATGTCCACCAATAAAAAAATATTATTTCCTTTTTTATAGTGAGAACATTTAAGATCTAGTCTATTAGCAATTTTGAAGTATATAATACAGTATGATTAACTATAATCATAATGCCATGCACTAACTCTCCAGGGATTATTCATCCTCTAACTAAAAGTTTGTACCATTTGACCAATTTCTCTGCAATTCCCTCACTCCTTTCACTCTACTCTGCTATTGTAAGTTCAACATTTTTAGCTCCATATATAAGTGACATATGTCTTTCTCTGTATTTGTCTTTCTCTGGCTGACTTCCCTCATTTAGCATAATGCACTCAAGAGTCATCCATGTTGTGATAAATATTCCGTTATATATAGAGAATATATATATATATATATAAAGATATAAAGATATAAAGATATATATATATATATATATCTTTATCCATTCGTCTGTTGACAGGCTTTTAAGTTCTTGCCATATCTTGGCTATTGTTCAAACTGCTGCTATAAACATAGGCCTACTGATGTCTTTTTTATATCTTGTTTTTATTTCCTTTGGCTATATACCCAGAGGTGTTATTGCTAGATCATATGTTATTTCTATTCCTTTTTATTTATACATTTCTGTTAGAATTTTCAAATGATTTCAGATTATCTCAAGTAATAAGACCATATGTTCTAAGTAACTCAACAAGGGACTAAGTGACTGAGATTGAAGATTGATGAAGAGGGAGCAATACATTTTTACTCTCTATGAGAACATTTCTGTTAGTACATAGATATGCCCCGGAGGAATACTCCATCTTAAAAACAATACAACAAACTAATAAAAAAAAAAAAAACTACTACAAACTACAAAACCAGCTGCAGTTTTTGTTCATTCCTATAATTTCTGAAAAACAAAACATTTCAAAGAGAAATCTAGAGTTGCTAGCTCTCCTTTTCCTCTAATAATTTCTCCTCTGTCCAACCAAAAAGCATTCTTAGGGAAATAATTGCACAAAACTCCTAGAAAAATCTGCCTTTGAAACAATGTGATAGGCAAGGGATTCGTTTGTTTAAATTATAGATTAATTTAGGTCCTTATCAGGATATATAAGGAAGGAAAATTCATTATTCAGTTACTGAAAGATTATAAAATTATATTAATGTGACAATTGCATATACAATTTGTAATTGTTATGAAGACTCTGAGATGTATTACATTCCCAATCTTTCAAAATATGACTATTCTACCATTTTTAAAATAGGAAAAAAAATGTGTGGCTATAATACCATGAAATTATATTCTAAAATAACATATCATACCAAAATAATTCAGGATCACAAAATAGTCACATTTTGGCCAGAATAATTTTACAACAATTTATTATAAGAAAATAAAAGTTTACATAGCTCAAAATTTCACCATTATCCTGATAAATCAGTAGCATTATAAGTTCTGTTTATTTCTGATATTAGAAATTATTTTATTAATTACTTTATTAGTCTTTATAAAGGAGATGCAGATTTTGTTGGTTTTTCTTTATTAATTTTTCTCCTAATTTCTAATTGAGTTCTCTCCTAATTTTTATCATTTACTTTTTTATCCTTAGGTTTCTATTGTTTATCTTTCTCTACTTTCATAATATGGGAGCTTAGATTATTGTTGTTAGATATAACTGATATTTTAATTTTAATATGTTCTCTCCCTCTCTATACACATACACACACACACACACACACACACACACACACACACACACACACAAACACATATTGCTCCTAGGCATTTTTGCTTTGTTCTATGTATTTTTGAAATTGTATTTTCATTCCATTTAGTTCAAAGATATTTTTTGCTAATTTCTCTTAAGGCATGTTTATTAACCCATGTGTTATTTAGAAATATTTTATTAACATCCAACTATTTGGAAATATGCTATATATTTTTCTGTTATTGCTAGATACATTAACTTCTTTTTATTAGGACAAAATTTGTATATCTATTCTTTAAATGTTTTAATGTATGTTTTATGGCCTCAACTTTGGTATATTATAGTGACTGCTCCATGTAAGCTTTGAGAAGAATGTGCAGTCAGCTGATAGAGGAAGTATTATGTAACTGTCAATTAGATCCAGTTGATTTTATGGTGAAGGTCAGTTCAACCATATGCTTACTGATATTATGGTTGCTAAATCTTTCAATTCCTGCTTAGGAAGGTTGAAGTCTCCAATTGTAATGATGGGTTTGTCTATTTTTCCCTAAACTTCTATCAACTTTTTTTATCTAATATTTTGTTGCTCTGCTGTTTGATGTACATTTTAAAGGTTGTTGTGTCTTCTTGGATAATTGACCCCATAGGACAGATGACACTCCTTAAAGTTTTCCTTTTGTTGAAGTCTGATTTGTCTCAAATTAATACAGTTATTTCAATTTTGTTTTGGTTGTTAGCATGAGTATATCTTTTTCTATCTGTTTTTCATCAATTTGTGTGCATGATTAAAATGAGTTTCTGTATACAACATATGATTGAGTCCTCTTAAAAAAATTTGTCTGTCTTTATAATTTAATTAGTGTAATTAGACCATTTCTAGATGCAGTGATTATCGATATAATTCTATTAATATCTTCCATATTTGTTAGTTTCTATTCATTCCACTTATTTGTTTTTGTTTCAAATCTTTGTTACATGTCTGCCTTCTCTGGTTTTAATTGCTATAATTATGATTCCATTTCTCTTCTTTTAGAGCATCTATTACACTTTATAAAAAAAATGGTGGCTATACATTCCTTACAATATATAAGTAGCCAAAATTCATTTTCAAATTACTAAATTGATTCATGAGAGTACAGGTAATCTTTAAGAGTATTTCAAATTCCCTTCTCCTATTCATTATACCTTACTTAATTTATTTCACCTACCTACAAGCTATAATCAACCAATACCTTGTTGCTATTATTTATTCGAACAAATCATTAAGTATTAGACCAGTTAAAATAATAAAAGTGAAAGATTTAATTTTATCTTCATTTATTTCTTCTCTAATACCTTTCCCTTTTTTTATGGAGAATGAATTTCAGACCTATGTTTTTATCTATCACTTCAATGAAGATTAGATCTCTCTCTCAAGGTAGGTCTATGGCAATAAGTTCTCTTACTGTTAATTTATGTTTGTCTAAGAAGTCTTTATTTTTCCACTGGTTCAGAAGTAATCGTATTAGATACAGATTCTAGCTTGGCATTTTTTTTTAAAGATTTATTTATTTATGCATATAAGAGCTGGGATGTAGGCCAGAGGTGCACGGGGTGAGAGGATTCACCAGAAAAAGAGTGGGGAGCAGAACAGGTGTATTGACTAAAATATACTGCTGAGGGGAGCAACGAGTAAGGCAGGAGAGGTCTGCTGTGCCATGTGGGAATTTCCCTGGCCTGGGATCGAACTCGTGCTGCAGTGGCTGCTGATAGATTCATAGGCTGACTTAACCCCTTGCGCCAACAGGGAGGCCCTAGCTTGGCATTTTTTCTTTCAAAACTTTAAATATTTCTTCCTATTTTTTTTCTTTGTTGCATGGTTTCTTATGAGAAGTCCTATGAAATATTTTTCTTACTCTAATGTCTTTGTGTATTTTCAGTTTGTCTTGGTTTTTCAGTTTGTCATATTTTCAATTTGACAATATGCCTTTGTGTAATATTTTGGTATATTTCCTATCTGGCGTTCTCTGACCTTTCTGAATCTTAAATTTTGAAACATTTTCAGTCTTTATTACTTCAAATGTGTTTTATGTTTTTTCTTCTGCTGCTGCTATTCCAATTACACATATGTTATAGCTATTGTAATTGTTCCACAATTCTTAGATATTCTCTTCTGTTTCTGATTAGTTTTTTCTCTTACATTTCAGCTTGGATAATTTTGATTGACATATTATTTTATTCTTTCCTTGAACATATCTATCATAAGTATTTTCTTTTCTGTTATTTTTATTGCTACTGGACACTGGCCTCCATTTCCCTCTGTCAGTAAAAGGAAATAAGAGTTTGAGGAGAAGGAAAGTAGATTAATTTTCAACAAACTGAGGGGGGCAGCAGACTCCTGTGGAAAAACCACTGTCCCGCTCTTGGCGGAGGGCAGGGGTATTTATCCAGAGTTACTGGAGAGTAGAAGGAGGAGTGGGCAAGGGTCAGCATGTTTATACCCTTGCAACTAGCTTGCTTTGGCCATCACTTGCTGGTCAGCAATTCAGAATGTTATCTTCCTAAAAATGTTCTTTTCTCTCAAATGTAAAAAAGGAACAAGGTTGTTAAAAGTAGAGGGTAAATAAAGGACACAGGAATGCTTATCTGGTGGGGCAGAAAGAGAGACTTTTATCACTGTGTCATCCTATCTAGTATTTCCTTTTGAATTATCATCTAGGATGTTTTCTTTACGTTGATATAACACATTTGTTCCTGCCTGTATGTATATCTTCCCATTTTAATCCTAACATATTAATAATAACTATTTTTAATTCTCTATTTGATAATTCTAAAATCTATGTTATATTTGAGTCTGGTTCCGATGCTACTTTTGTCTTTTCAGACCAGGTGTTTTTTGCCTTTTAGCAAGCCAGTACAAATTTTCAAATACTTTATTTGATGTATCTGAGAGCAGGGCCTAAGAAAATCAGCCTTTCAATTTCAGGTTTTGTGTCAATCTGGCTGGGAGCTGCACTGTGCTTAGTGTTTGTGGGAGCTTTTGTTACCAGAGACTTCAGTTTTCTTCAGTTTCCTTTTGTTTTTCTCTCCTTTTGTCTTTGTGTTTCCCTAAAAGACTTCTTAAGTAGAGTCTTTTCTTTGTAATCCACTGCTATTTTACTGGGACACTTTTGATAAAGTAGGTATTGGGACAGGAATAGACTGTAATTGTATTATTAAATTTCAAGTTTTTAAGTGATACTGAGTTCTTATGTTGGGGACCACGGCACTGGAGAGTCCTTGATATCTTGTGGAAAAGAATTTCAGGAAACATCAGAATAAAGTCAGCATCAAAATTTAATTAGGAAACAACAGGACAGAACCCTGCAAGAAGCAGAGGACAGACTCAGAAACATGGAGAGTTAGTTCCAAGCAGTTTTTATCTTTTCTTTCTGAATGGGGGGGGGAGTCCCTTTTAATTATGCACGCTTTGCTCCCATCACTCCTCCCAATTCTCAGACTAATTTGAAATATCCTCCCTCCTTCTTTTCCAGTGGGGGAAACTGCAGTTTTAAGGTCTTCCCAGGCCTCCCAGACCTATCATGTCTTATCTACTCCTTGAAGCAAAGTGAGTCTTCCCTGCTGATGACTCAGCTGCAATGTTGGACTGCAGAAATGCAGCTGTGCTTCTCTGGAGGAGAGGCCTTTTCTGTGTGAGAACCCTTTTCTATCCCTATGAAGCGCTCCTTACTTGTTTTTCTCCCCTGTGACAGAAGTCTAGAGAGGACTGGAGTTGCCTAATAGCCCCCCTGCTAGGTCAGATAAGACTCCACTGAGGAGTACATCTCGAGGATGGGTCTTCGTTAAAGAAGTGTAGGTATATTTAAAATGGTTTATACCTTGTCTTCCAGCAGCAGGGTATCTGTTTTTCATCAAAACGGTGATCCTCAAGGTAAAATCCATGAACAAGTAAGGTTCTCCTTAAGGC
This sequence comes from Scalopus aquaticus, assembly GCA_004024925.1. NCBI lineage: Eukaryota > Metazoa > Chordata > Mammalia > Eulipotyphla > Talpidae > Scalopus > Scalopus aquaticus. The sequence goes on along the minus strand of PVIJ01007059.1, from coordinate 45,462 downwards.
TGGGCCTGCAGGGATGTTCAGCTCCATGACAATCTGTTCTTCAATTATGGAAGTTTAAAAACAAAACTCGTTTGAATGAATTTATAGATGCAGTTGCCTTTATTAAATGATACATGCATTAAACCGCATTCCATGTAGCAAGAAAAATGATCTGTGAGGATTTAAACAAAATAAAAGGTTTCTACAGTCAGAAAGAAGGTGGAATAAGGTTATAAGCAAGAGAAAAGAAAGATTATGTCAAGTAAAACCACTTTCCCCCAGGGAAAGACAGAGTGGATTTATCATGCAGATTAGCTCCTTAGGGCAGACTAGGAAGCTCCAGACTGATTGGTTAACTATAATTTCTGAAATGGTTATTTTCAGTCATCTCCACTGCCTTCATTTCTAGAGCCAGAAATTTTCTCTTTTTGTTGTTGTCTTTCATGGTAGTCTTTCTTCTAGTCCATAGCACGTTAAGTGTTTATTTTCTAGTACTTAGAAACCTGTTTGTACAGGCAGAGTTTGTTGACTGGTAAACCTTACAGATAGTCACCACTGAAACATATTGTTAAAAATAGGGAGAAAAAAAAAAAACAGGCCCCAAATAGAGTCTTTCTTTTAACCAGATTTAGCACTTAATCACAGTTTCAGTCTCTCCCAAAGTGTAATCATAAACCAGTCAATCTGGAGTTCTCTTATCAGTAGTAGATCATCTGCAAGATAAAACCCCACTGCTTTTCTCTGAGGGAAGGTGGTTTTGCCTGAAATAATACTCCTGCTTTTTTTTTTTTTTTAATAACTTTTTCCGATCCTCTTGGTGACTCTGCAAACCCTTCTTTTTGTGCAAGTCTTTACAGCATGTGTTCACTTACTGGTTAAGATGCACCTTTAATAATGTCTACTAGATATGTAAGTTTACGAATTTTGTTTTTCAACAATTCATTTAGAAATATTGTAACAGGGCTGAATCCAAAGTCCAGTAAAGGTGGTGCCCCCTGGGGGGGTTTGCTGCTAAGAATGAATAGCCCCAGGGAAAAATGCTAAGTTTGCAGTTTGGGATGGAGAGTCTGATGAGAAATAAAAGGTAGTGAAGGAGAAGGGGAAGGCAGTCTCCATGATACAGAAATAGAGGAAGCTGTTGCCATGATGTAGGAAAAGAAAAAACGTTTTTGAATCTTCAATGACTTTGGGGCCAGCAACTTCGGAGGCTTTGCAAGTAGCCGACAGAAACTGCTCCCAGTTTTGTCTTTACTGCAGCGAAGGAAGAAGGCAGAGGACTGAAGCAGTACCTTCCTAAAATGCGTGAGTGCAATCTGTTGGGCTGTCTGGCCGCTGTAGTTGCTGTTTGCAGTGTTGTTCGCCTGGTGCTGTGCTGGGGCGCCATGACAGTTTTGGGATCATCTCCAGTTATATTCTGTGTTGTCCTCATGAGTTGGAACCTGGCCCACACTCTGGCTGTTGCACATCTGCAGAAGAAGGAGGATACCATTTTGGAAACATGGCCTATTGTTTGGAAGAGGAGCTCCACCTCAGCAGAGGTGGGAAGACGCCACCTTTGTTACTTTTCTGGGACTTAAAGGACTGAACACTGCTTTAAGTAAGGTAAACAGCTATATGTTGACTTTAGTAATTCTTTGCTTTTTCCTGTTTGTTAAATAAATCCCACTGTTATTGTTCCCTAAGCCTGAGTAGTCTTGCAATTGTGTGCACGGGTGCAGAACCAAGATAGTGACCGGTAAGCAATTTGGGCACTTCTTTTGGCCAATTTTGAAGCCCCATTTTCCCGGTATCATATCACATGAATTTTAGAAGATCTAAAATGTCCTGCTCACAATGCCTTTAAATATAGGCATGTCGTTGTTTGTATTTTAGTCTGTAATTCTTTTATGTATATGGTTTTAGATTATCTGTATAATTTTGGGGGGGCAGATATTCTAAATATTCCTTATAGGCCAAAGTAAGATGCCACAGAAATTTTTCAAAATAGTGGTTTTTTTTCTATAAATGTTATGGAGAAGAATCATAGTGCAGGCTGGAGGCAAAGGAGTGAAAGAATTCACCAGAGACAGAGTAGAGAACAGGAAAGACAGATTTATTCAAATACACTGCTAAGGGACTCCCTGGTGGCACAATGGGTTAAGCGTAGCACTATGAAGCCATCCAGACCTACTGCAGCATGAATTCCATACCTGGCCAGGGAGATTCCCACATGGCGCAGCAGACCTCTCCTGCCTTGCCCGCTGCTCCCCTCAGCAGTGTATTTCAGTCCATCTGCTCCCCACTCTGTCTCTAGTGAATCCTCTAACTACCCCAAACCTCTGGCCTATACCCCAGCTTGTATGCATAAGTAAATAAATCTTTAAAAAAAATATACTGCTAAGAGAAGCAATGGGGAAACAGAAGAGGTCTGTCACAGAAAGGGGATCCTGGCACTCTACTTATACTCCAGGTATCATTGGTTGGTTAGGGTGACTAGACTTGGGTGTTTCCTGACTCATGATCAGCTTAACAGATCATCAGCTTAACAACCCAGTTCCCAAGGCAGTCCCATCCATGCCATTTATTCATTCAAGCCTTTCAAACTTGCTTGCAGGGCACGGAATCTAGCCTTAGTCTTTAAATTTAGTAAATGATGTCAATTTGAAGAAATGTTGGGTTCAGAGAGTGTGGTCCTTGGGTTACCTCTGAAAAAAGTTTCATCGGTGCTCCCCTCTAAGCAGCATGTAAAAGACACATTAAGTTAGTAATATTCAAAATTCAGGTTTGTTATTAAAAGGGAAAGGAAGTAAGGGACATTTGCACAGATACAAGCAGGCAGAAAGAGCTGCCCTGAAAAGGACAGATTTGTTAAAAGAGATGGTCAAAATTTGTTAAGATGGTCAGATTTGTTAAAAGAGATTTGTTGAAAGACAGGCGGTCAGCTTTGGGAGGAGCACTCCCCTGCTACTTTGCAAAGGGAGAAGGTTGGTGAAGAGAAACACCTGCATATTCACAGGCTAGCAGATCTGCCTCTTGCCAGTGTAGAAATTGCACTGATATGGTCTTCTCTTTGGGGGATTGTTTTAATTATTTCTACAGTTGGCACCTATGGTTTTTTCTGTATTTGGTTTGCCTAGGTCACTTTGGAAAGACCTGTGATATTTTACAATGGCCCTTAATCTTCACCTGGTCCGGACATTTATCTTGATCTTGGCCCAGGTTTTCACAAAACTGCAATCAAAGTGTCAGTTAGGGCTGGATTCCCATCTGGAGGCTTGACTGTGGAGGCTTTACTGTCAAATTCACTCTGGTTCTGGACATAGTTCATTTTCTCACATTGACAGCAATAAGATTCCAGTTTTCTTGCTGGCTGTCATTCGAGAATGCCCTTACTCTGGGGACTCCTTTTGTAGTTCCTAGAGACTGCTCACGATTACTGGAGACTGCCTGCACCTCTTTACTGCGTAAGATTTCTCAGCATGAGTGAGAAAGGCAAGCAAGCAGTTCCTCAAGAACAAGAATGATAGCAAGACAGGCTCTTATATAACATAATATAGTCATGGAGTAACATTCTTCTTTGTCGCATTGGATGGCTTACAGGTAAATTTTAGTCTGAAGGTATATACAAAGTGTGAATACAAAAGGTCAAGGGCAGAAAGCACGTGTAGGGTGTTCATCTGAGAAGATATCTGCCTCACTATGGCTCTACAAATATAGAGCAATCCTTGAAATGAGTCGTGCTGTTCTTTTAGAATGTATATGTAGTGGCATTAAAATTATTTCCATTTGATAGAAATAACAATTGTTATTAATATGTATGTATGTAAGTATTCTTAATGGAACTCTATTCTAAGTAACATTTTATTGCATTTTATTTCATTTCTGAGTGTATTATGCATGTATTTCCATATCAAAGATTATACATATACATTATGACTTTCAGTGACTGCAAAGTATAACCTTGTATGGGTGAACACAATGTAATTTAAAAATTTACTTATTGATAGATTCATATTTCACTGTTTTCACTCCTACCTATATTAATAGACACCATTATATATATGCATTTGCAAAACTGTCAAATTATTTCTTTATGTAATGTTTCTTGATAGAAAGTTCTTGAGACATCTAAAAACATGTACATTTAAATGTTGATATTGATTGACGTTCAGAAATCTTCATTTACATTCTCACCTACAGAATCTGTGAGTACCCATGACCTGAAATTAAAATTAGTTGAACTATTACTACACCTAAGCCTATAATGCCTGAACCAAAGTGTAAAAAAAAAAAAAAAGAACTTTTCAGGATTACTTTAAAGTACATATTCTCTCTCCTCCTCTCTCTCTCTCTCAACCCCCCCCCCCTTTAAATTCAACCCAAAGTGCTTGGAGACCTTTGAGCTATTTCTAATGTGCTCTTCATTATACCCACAAGAACAATACGATGTAAAACTTTTGACCATCAATGACTTCTGGCCTTTGGCTGAATTATTCATTAATATAAATGCATGTATTCGACACTGTTAACATTATCATTGTCTCCTTATTTCAAGATAAAAAAATCAAATTGCCAGTAAAAACCCCTCACTGAATGTAATTTTCCACATATGAAGCTTTAATGGCCTGTAAACAAAAATAAATTATTTCATGTTGAAGCACAATATTCTCTCAAAGTGTTGTAGAAAACAGTTAAAATTTTTAAATGTTGAGGAGAATTTTTATGTTCCAACTGGTTGTTTTGATGATATATTGAACTTGAACTTTGCATACTAAGGAGGGTTCCGTAGTTCACATAACCAAACTGTTCTTGAAAACTTGGTACTATTTAAAAACTTTCTTCAGCACTCATGCTACAAATACAGATAAAATATAATACATGGAAAAACAGCTACTAAACATCAGTTTAAAGACAATCTCAGAAGCTCTATTAAGAAAAATGGAAATGATTGTTTTTTACAAGGGATAATATTTAAATGGTACTTGAGGAGTACAATCTGGCCATAAACCTGCATGTAAATTATAGACCTGATCGTGGCCTCTGACAATGACTTAACCTGAGAGAACTCATAGAAATCTGGCCTTCCCACGTCAGATCTGGGGCACCCGCCTTGCTGTGCTGTGTGCAGAGAGCTACCAGTGAAGACTCAGGTCTCTGTTATTGTCATACATATATACATATATGAAATACATGAAGTTCATTGTTCCTGAAACATTCTCCCCAATCTCATCTCTTCATTCTTCAAGATAAAACTCATATAATATTTTCTTTGTATGTTTTTTGTAATTACATTATTTTTTATTGAAGTAATGTTGGTCTCCAACACTGTGTGTGAGTTAGGATACTAGGTTCACACCTCTTTTGAGGTGTGATACCACATCACCCCCACCACAAAAGTACCCCATTTCTTTGTATTTTATTTTTCACTAAAAAAAAAAAAATAGTGAAGTGACATTGGTTTATAAAATTATAAAGGTTTCAGTTATACATCACTATAAATCATTATCTGTATTTACTACAATATCATTATGTTCACCAATAAAAGTCTAGTCTCATCCTTCACCATACAATTGTCCCCTTTTACCTGATATATCCATCCCCCATCAGTCTTTCCCTTCTGTTAACTTCTGATTTGGTCTTAAATCATTTAAATGTCTATTTTTATTTATTTGCTTTACTTCTTTTTTTTTTTTTTAAAGATTTATTTTTTATTTATACATACAAGCTGGGGTACAGGCCAGAGGTGTGGGGCGGCGAGAGGGTTCACCAGAGACAGAGCGGGTAGCAGAACAGGCAGATCAGAAATACACTGCTGAAGGGAGCAGCGGGCAAGGCAGGACAGAGGTCTGCCGCGCCATGTGGGATTCTCCCCGGCTGGGCGTCGAACTCGCGTCGCCGCTGCTGACAGCTCCACAGCGCAGTGCTTAACCGCTGCGCCACCGGGGAGGCCCCTATTTGCTTTACTTCTTTATGCTAGAGACAAGCAAAATTCTTAGCAGTTTCTTGGTGATAATATTGGGTATTCACCCCTTTAAATTTCCAAATTCTGAATCACCTAGTACACTTCACTTATAATGTATATGGCATTATTTTCATTTAATTGTTCTCTTTGACCAAACTTTTCCTTTAATCTGTGACTCTTCTGTTTGCAACATAAGTCCTGACATAGAAGTTTGGCCTAATATTTGTTGACTCCAAAAGAATGGATTAGCTATAGCTAGCCAATTTCATTCTCTCAATTATAATATCCTTCACTCTTATAAATATTCATTAATATCTATTCCATACATGATTTTTTCTCCCTGTGATTATTCTCTCTTTTTGATCTATTCCTTTGATGCTCAGTGGTACTTAAAAATAATTTCACATTATTTAACAGTTATTTGAAATTTCTTGTTCCATTTGCAAATGTATCACATGCATTAATTTCTATTCCTAGATTATAATAGCCTCTAACCATGTATATCTGCTACGGTCTCCATTGAGAATAGATTACCTGCTTTCTTTGATTAGTAATAGCTCTGTTTGCATCTAAAATAAAATCCAAACTCTACGGTTCAAAGCAAAAAAAAAAAAATCCCTTAATATACATTTAAAACTTACATAATCTATGATGTACATGAGAGGTAATATAATTAAAACACAACATTAGTTTTCTTTCTTGATGCCTATTTCACATTTGTAAAGGGAATGATGATTCCTTATATCAGGATAAAGATATTGTCAGTTTTTATAACAATTCTCTTCAGTAATAAACATAACGCTGGTTCTTTTACGTATATATGTGAAATAATTTTATTACATATATATTTTTTATATATATATATATATATATATACTTTGACTCCATTAATGCAGTATACAAAGTATTAACAAACTCCAACTTTTATTTAAAAACAAATATTCTTTTTTCTTTCATCTTTAGCTACTTTCAAAATAAGAGCTCACAGATGGAAAGGTGACACATTTTTGACTTCTCTTTCTCCCTCTTAGTTTCCCAGGCAATAACATTTTGACATTAACTGTTTTGTTTTTATTTCATTTGTCTTGCAGGTGATCAACCTACTCCTTTGTCTCCGGTGAGGTTCTTTCCTAGGCTTTCTGGAGTGTTCATGATAACCTTTCTCAAGTAGTTCTCCTAGACACCAAGATTCCCAAAAGATGCATTTCTATTCCTGCCGACACCTTGCAGCCCAATGGTCAGCCCTGAGGAGGCTAAGTCCACCATTTTGTTACATCTCTCCATACTTGTATTAGACTGATTCTAAAATAAATCTTTGTTGTCTTTCTCTTTCCTTCCTGAATTTTACTTTGGCAACAAAAATGTAGATACATCTTTTACTCTAATAAAACCTGAAAATGCACTTCATTTGTGAATACACTTGGTAAGACCCTCACCAAGTAGTTCAGTCAGGCCCACTGCCTTCTCATGATTTTCTAGATGAATCTTTCTTACTCTGATACAAGGTATAAAACCTCATAGTGTAGCGTCTCCCCTCAACCCCCCACATTTTCGCACAATGTTTGAAGTGATATGGAAAAACAAAACGTGATGTTTATAAAGAATAAGTATTTTTTGTTCTCCAAACACAAAAGAGATATCCATCAAAGTCTATCTTGACCCCTTGTACAAATTCTACCCACTTACTCTGAAGATTCTCATCTAGAAACAAACTAACAATTATCAATATTTTGAGTTCCTGAAGCTTTATAACATCTAAATATATAAATTGATAAAGTAATATATCTTTTTAATATATTAATATTGCCATATCAACAATATAATTAGCCCTTGAGGCTAAGGACCTTCAAGTCAAGTTTTTTTGTTGTTTTTTTTTTTTAAAGATTTATTTATTTATACATACAAGCTGGGGTACAGGCCAGAGGTGTGGGGCGGCGAGAGGGTTCACCAGAGACAGAGCGGGGAGCAGAACAGGCAGATCAGAAGTACACTGCTGAGGGGAGCAGCAGGTGAGACAGGAGAGGTCTGCGGCACCATGTGGGATTCTCCCTGGCTGGGCGGCGAACTCGCATTGCCGCTGCCGACAGCTCCACAGCGCAGCGCCCAACCACTGGGCCACTAGGGAGGCCAAGTCATGGGTTTTTGACAATTATATGTCGTATTCCTAGTTTCTTTCACTATTAAATAGCTATTAAAGTTAGCTATTAAGTATAAAGTGTTATTAAAACTGATGATAGATGCATAAAAGTACATTTTAATATATTTAGACTTGTAGAGTAATGTGAGTTTATGAATAAGTAATTAATAAATAGTTTTTGATTTGCATTGCACAATATATGTATGTTAGGCAAAGCAGTTATTTAATATCTGCTGTGAGTTTAGACACTTTTGAATGCTGAAACATATATCAAATTTTGTATCACTAAATAATGTGCACAATACATATTTAATAAATACTGATATATCATTGAATTGTTTTGTTTATGATGATATAGTTAATAATTTATCAAACTTTTGGATATAGGCCTCAAATATATAGGTATAATATTATTTCAAAAATTAAATTTGATAACATTTTATTAGCATGAAATCTCAAAATTGACATTACATGGAAAAGTCAATGACACATTTGTGCTGACTACCCACAGTTTAAATATGCATTTAAAATTTTCTATATTATTTTAGCTACCAATTCTTAAAAAACTCAACTCCCTATCTATTTTGCATTCAGTGTTGGTTTGTGTGTGTGTGTGTAAAATAGGAGAAGTGGTTTTTATTGGTAAAATATTAAATTTTGATCCATTCAAAATACTGTTAAACAGAAGAGAAGTAGTTATTAGCGTTAAATTGCTTTGGTTTTCTAGGTCTTATAAACTCATAAGCATAAAGGTAGGCTTTACAAGTCCCCCACCCCCATCTCAGCTATTTGCCTTGAAAAGTCATTTTAAAAATATACAACATTAAAATGACAAGCTATATTTTAGAAGATGTAAACGCACTTACTACCAATAATTTATGGTGAAGTAATTGTGCTCCCTGATAGATATTGCATTGTAGTATTTGTTTGTAGTCTTTCATGCAAATTAAGGCCAACCATGTTCAAAGACCATTGGGAAATCCAGCACAATCAAAGAAGATGATGCTTTCACCAGCATGACATCTTCACGAGTAACATAAATGCAAACTTACTTATACTACATTTGCTCATGTGGGTTATTGCTTCTGATCTGAGAAGTCGTGTGAACTTTCCAAATCATTGTTATGTTTGGTGAATTAGATAATGAGTTTTCTTTTAGTTTGTGTTGTATAGAATGTTATAAAGGTGTCCCATCAAGAAACAATAATTCTTTATTGTTATAAAATCAGATATTTGCTTAATAAAGCTTATCCTTTATTTGATGAATCATACTGAACATGCAATAGGTCATTTGGTGGTCCATTTAGTAAATTTATGGACTTAAATCTAACTTTGGTCTTCCATTAACAGTAAGACTTTCCTAGTTAGAGTGTTCTGCTTTTAAATTATGTAGTGACTCAGTAGCACACGCTGCCTCCACAAAGCCAACTGTTCACATGTAGTAACAAATGAAACACTGTAATCTTAACAAGATTATCATAATAAAGAGTCATCAGAGAAATTAAAATTATCTTCTTTAATTACAAGATTATAACCCCATTAACTCCTCAGCATGAAAACTGGGAATTAGGGAATAGGAAAAGGGAATCCATAGATGGCAATTAAAACTCCAAAGCAAATTAAAGGGAGGGTGGGGATAAACATCCTACACAAATTTACGTATTTCAGGCAATTTATTTAGAAGCATATGTTTGTTGTGGATTATAATTTCCAAATTATAACCACAGGACGCATACTATTTTGGTTTTGAATTTTCTTTTTTGAGATTACCAAAACAAGCAGCACTGAGAGCCACAAACTTAAATGAAGATCTTTATTTAAGTATGCCTAGAACTGTGAATTAATTATGGTCTAAATAAGTTATTAGAACAATATTGTCACTGATACATTATTTATGGATAGTTGTTGAAAAGTTTGCAACCACAAAAGTACTGAAGTGACATTTCCAAAGACATTAACATGAAAATGAAGAGAATTTGAAGAGAAAAAAATTATTCAACGTGTAACCTCTTACTAAGATAGTCTTCAATAATGTATACAGCAACTACAATTTTTTACCTATAATATACACATGTAATATTCATAGGCCTGCTCTAAAGCTTTCTCAAATTAAGTTTGCATGTATAAATGAAAAAATAGACACCTAGTGACAGTAAAATTTATACGATAACAAAATTATATCCGGCATTGTTACCACATGCACAGTAAATAGACTAAGAACAAAATATCCTTCGAAGTTGTTACAGGCCAGTCAAGTTTTAAAATAAATACTCATGTACTTCCTTGCTGATATTAATATTTTATAGTTTAGATACTCCAACACAATTATGTTAAATTTTTGGTCATCTGTGCCTTTTGAAGATTAAATAAAACAGAAAACAAGTGAACACATTATATTCAGTGAAGCGTGTTATTAAATTTCAATATAGCAGCAATCTTGATTGTTTATATTGTAAAAAAGGATAGCATTATGCTATTGTGTGAAAAGATCTTACTGAAATTAGCTTGTGACAAAAGATTGTACAGAAATAATCCTTGCAACATTTCAGATAAAGCAGTAGCTACTGCTATAATCATTGAAAGATAGAACATACAGGAAGTAAAGATTAATTCACAAGATGTTGCTTATGTTTTCAATTTCAAATCTTAAATGGTCAAGCCAGAAGCTTTGGATGATCTATTTTGCATGTTGTGTATATTAAGAAATCAAATCCAATGCAGTAAGAGTTCTGCAAGGTCATGCATAACTCAAGCAGCCACGAAGAAAAATAGTATTACTAATATACATGGTAGGACTACATACGTCAAAATGTAATGTACTTCTCTCTACTGTCAGGAAATGGGTATATTAAAATCAAGAAACCATGAGTTTCATTTGCAGATCATACTTTAAGATTCTTAGACTTCAGTTGATTAATGTTTCAGAAAGGCCAAGTACATGATTTTCTTTTAAGTTATTTGATTTTACTGCTTTTACAAATATCCTTGGGGAATTGGGAGGTTTTTGGCTTTCTGGATTTATATGCAGGTATATTTCTTTGGTCCTTCTTATCATGTGGTACTATCTTGTTTCTATTAACACAACAAATGCCTTAGAACGCTTTTCCATTTGATATCCACTCTACTTATCAAAGTAGCTAAGAAAAGCTGAATTTTATTTAGTCATCCTTTATAACTTCTCAGTATTCAGAAGCAAAGTGAGTTCCTCCCTTGTAACTCTAGGTAATTCCTGATATATCTAAATCTGTTATGTGGCTACATTCTTGTGAACAAAGATTGGCCTAGTGAATAATTTTGGCCACAAAAGCATGAAGTAATTTGTGATGGCAGAGATCTAGGCAATTTTTCCTACTCTTAAAGATTTATTTATTTATTTATGCATACAAGAACTAGGGTGTAAGTCAAAGGTGCCGTGGGTGAGAGGATTCCTCAGAGACAGAGTTGGGAGCAGAACAGGCATATCTACTGAAATACACTGTTTAGGGGAGCAGCAGGCAAGACAGAGAGGTCTGCTGAGCCGTGTGGATCAGCTCCCTGACCGGGGAGAGAACTCATGCCACAGTGGCTGGAGGTAGATTGATAGCACTGAGACTTTAACCCCTGCACCACCAAGGAAGCCCAATATTTCCTACTCTTAAGGAGATAGAAGTGATGTCATGGAAGATATGATCACCTTGAATAAAATGAGTACACTAAAGTAACAGAGGGAAAGATGGAAGACTTTGTGTCTTTGAGGGCATGATTGTAACATTGATCTCTACACCAACTTCTTATAATATAAGCTATTTATTATTTTAAAAATCTGAGTCGAATCATTTAATGAGAGTCTTTGACTTTCTAGTTGTTACAGATACGGATAAAATAGTACACTCCAATAGTGACTGCTGTATTTTAGAAGCTAGATTACAACTAATACCTTTGAATTTTGCCATTTACAAAAATAATCACTTAGAAGAAAAATAACATTTATTTGGGGTATTTCCCAAGTGCTATTTTTTTCTTTCTATGAGCCCCAAGTTATAGAGAGTTGCTTATTTAAAAAAAAAAAAAATTATAGGATATTAACTTTCTATTGGGGTTTCTGATTTATTTTAACCACTCTAATTCTGTTACTATATTTTTCTGACCAGGCATACTTGCAAGGGCAAAGACTCTGAAAAGAGCCTAATTCTGTTACTATATTTTTCTGACCGGGAATATTTGCAAGGACAAAGACTCTGAAAAGAGCCTCCTGTGTTCACCATTATGAGTATCTGCTAAGTCATGACAATTATTTCTAGTGTTATAATTAATCCAAGGAGCATTTTTTTAAATGATCATTAAAGAAATTAATATATAAATCCTTGAAAATGTATCTGGAAAAAAGGAAGCAGAACAAATGGAATTTTAATATGCTTTATTTGAAAAGAACTAAAATAAATGTAACTTCTTTCCATTCAGAAAGAGATATATATAGGTGCTTTATTTGAATTTCTAATTATGGAAGAGTCTTTTCCCAGTATTCTCTCTAAAAAATGATTTACTATTAATCATTGTCTACTTTGAAAGTGCTTAAAGAAGGTGCCATTCAATTCCTTTCATTCAATTCACATAATTGATTTAAAAGCAATAGTCTTTAAAAAGACATACATGCAATTAACTTTTGAAGCTAAGATTTGGCCCAAATGTGAAAGGTCACTGTAAGGAGAATACCTATGTGCTGTACTTCAATCTGGAACTGTGCATAAGTAATGATTAATTTACAGCAATTTTCTCTGTAGCTTCCCAGAGGAAAAGTTTGGTGTCTATAGCTGCTATTTCCTTCTGTTACAAGCGCCTTGATTCTAACAATATTTTTATTTCACAAATATTTTTTTAAATGCTAGTTATGTGTTTAAAAAAAGAAATGCCAAAGATGAATAGATCCAAACTTTGTATCCTTTAGTGGAGAATGCATTATCATTCCATGTGCCATTACAACACTAAAAACACAGACATAGGACAGTCACAGGAACAAGTGACTCAAAGGAGCAATGAGATGACTTCGTCAAAGAGCTAATTCTCATGTTAAATATTGGATGATCAATAAGAGGTGCTAAAGTGGAGGGAGGCAAGCATCAATCTAAGTAAAGAAAGTAGCATTTTCACACTAAAAGAATGACATTTCATTAACATTTGTAAGAACTGTAAGTACGGAAATAAAATAAAATTTTTTGTATTATATTGATTCTACTCATAGTACTATTTTAAAATATTTTAAAGAATGTAAGTAAGTAGATTTAAAGCAATGCATTTAACATCTTCCAGTATACCAGTAAGCAAGGTTCATTTTTACCTATTTGACGATGACTACCTGGTTTGTTTAATTATCAACCAATATACTAATTGAAAAAATATATATTTTAATTATGGAATAGAGTCTTCAGAACTCTCCACTCCCTTCCTCTAACCTCCCTCCTCCCCCTCCCTCCCATACACATTTGCTTTGTTTCAGTCATCTTTCCATTTTGTAGACTGGGATAAATATTCCTAAACTACATTATTGTATCTATTAAATTGTGAGCTTCTTGCCCATAAAGTTTACTGATCCCTATACCCTCTGCAAGAAGTTGTCACTGGGCCTCCCCGGTGGTGCAGTGGTTAAGTGCTGTGCTGTGGAGCTGTTGGCAGCGGCGACGCGAGTTCGATGCCCGGCTGTGGAGAATCCCACATGGCGCGGCAGACCTCTCCTGCCTTGCCCGCTGCTCCCCTCAGCAGTGTATTTCTGATCTGCCTGTTCTGCTCCCCGCTCTGTCTCTGGTGAACCCTCTCGCCGCCCCACGCCTCTGGCCTGTACCCCAACTTGTATGTATAAATAAAAAAAAAAAAGAAGTTGTCACTGTTTCATATATAATTGGTGTTCAACAAATGTTTATTCAATTGATTTCCTTACTTTTCTTATACAATACAAAAACAAGTTTACAAATACAGTTGACCTGTTATCAGTCTATGGATTTAAAACTGCTTCCTTCAAATACAAGTTAAAAATTTATGATGGCTCTATCTCCTGAAGCATAATACGCATTTGAAAAGATTTGACTTATTCTTATTCTTATGTATTTATGGGCTCTTTAAGCATCCAGTCTTCTTATACAAACATTTTAAGTTCAAAAGCCTTGGTAAACATGAGAAGCAAGGAGACCAGAATTTATATATGTATATAAATATACAAACACACACACATACATACGTGTGTGTTACATGCACATTCCCATTTATATTCTTATCTCACTTTAAACTTTATCAAAGTCAAATTACATCTAAAATACTATTATTCTCACCATATCTTTCTCTCAACTATGTTTGAAGAAGTAAGTGAAAGTAGAATATGAACCTCAAATTATTCTCCATTGAAAAATGTTATCATTAAAATTTTGCACATTTTGAAGTAATCACTTTTACGTAAAATAAATTCATTTGGCAGAATAAGTTAGTTCTTATTCATTTGACATCTTCCTTGAAGAATATAATTTTGTCTCAGATCAATAAATGAAATGCTTTTCACATGCTTTTCAGATTACCACAATCAATAATGATTAATATCCTCTTAATTTACTTAGTACTTTAACATTAACAGGATCTTAAAAATGTATTTATTGGTCCTTTAAAATAAATTCTCCTTAAGTAAGTTCCTGCTAAAAGATTCTAATTGCAAGGATTTTCTTTTTCCACCAAGGACTATATATAATTTTTTTAAATATAAAAAATGCTATAGCAAACTAAAAATATTTACTTCTTTTAAAAAACCTGTAATTCTCTGAATTTCAATTTTGCCTATGTAATTTCACTCTAAATTATGACTGGATTTGGTATGGGGATGAAGCAAAGGAAAGCTAAGCACATACACTGCCTCCATATATAGATATGGAATCATTTCAAACACACATTTCTGAACATGACTGTATGGTTCAATTTTGTTTCCTGTCTGTAGTACTATCTTTTATTTTCTTATCATTTTCTGAGTTGTCTCTGATATCTATGTTTATGTTTCTTACTCCGAGTAAAAATAATGTGCCATTGTCTTTGCTGTGCTTATCACACTGTTACTGCTTTTTAAAATTTTATCCTTTCTGTCTGTGCTTATTCTCTCCTTTCCTGAGAAATCATCCTACTAATGTACCCACTGTTATATGTAAGCATATATAATATTGCAAACTAATAAGGGAAAAATCCTTTGTTCCCCTTGTATTTATTCTTATTATTTAGCTTTCTAACTTGGAAGAAATAAATTAAAATTCATCATCGTCACAAGACAAACTTTGGGTTTTGAGTCCTAAATGGGAAGTACTTCCCTTCACAGGACGAATCCTTAGCTACCCCATCAGGAAGGGGTTAAGGTGCCATAAAAAAGTCAGCAGAAATCCATCTCTAAGAATTTCAGCTTTCTGCTACTTCACAAAGGATAAAAATGATTCATTCTCTGAATTTTCCTGGCCTACAATTTATGTAGGAGTTGCATTGCTTTATGTATAAGGTGAATTCTTGTCAGTTTATTGTTTGTCATTTAAGAGATGTGTAACAAAATTTAACTCTAAGGATACTATAAAAAAATTCTGAAAATGGTTGGGGGGGGGAGGATAAGGGCTCAAAATGAGGGAGAAAAGAGCACAAGGGACTATAGTGATGGTCCACAGGTGAATCAGTGGTGGGTAACCTATGGGGAAAACATAATCATGTAAAAGATATAAATAATAAAAAATAATTTTTTTAAATTTCTGAAAATGCATTTTAACGAGGAAGAATTTTTTTTCATTTTTAATCCAAACATAAATTTAAAATGCCACAACTTCTAATAACAAACCATACAAATAAGTGGGTTACTACTCTTGGCACTTAGGAATGTAACAAATTTGAGTAAGCTTTATATTATTTTCTACTTGAAAATTGACCCATTACTTTTATAGGTTCATAATAATATTTGTCAGATAACTTTAAAAGATATTTATTCATTTTTAACTACTTTTCCACAGTTAAGCATGGATTATATGTTAGACCCTCTGTTATGTCTGAAAATAAAAAAGAATGAAAATGAAATCCCTGTTATCACAAAGTCCTCATGACAAGAAATAACAGGAAAATGGTACCTCACAAAGCAAATTGCCAAGTGTATTTGTATATTATGTATCTACATTATTAATTATTATATTTCTTAAACTGTTGGTGATGAGAACATAATTTGGCAAGAATGGATGAAACAAGATACATAAAAGTTGTTCTAAATGTAAAATTTAGAACCAGGAGGCAAGAATCACATCAGTGTGCTGTTTCTTGATTCCAGACTCTGAAGAAATATAGAGTGAGGTAAAAAATGATGGGAAAATATTCCCTGTATTTTCAAAGTACTGCATATTTTCACATTATTTTAAGGGTAACATCATGTAAACATTGCAGAAAACTAGATAGAAAATGCAATGGGATTTGCAAATGTGATAATTTAGAATTTCAACTAATGTTATGCACGACAAAAAAATAAATTGGCATCAGTGTAAGAGTAATGAAATAATTATTCAAGAATACTGACCTGATATAACCTGAAAGTATTAGCTATTAAAATGAGGTAATGCAGCTTTAATTATTATCTACTACAAAGCAAATCTTTCTCTAAATATTTTACCTTAGTTGTTTTTGCACAAACCTACCTGTTCCTAACTGCAAGCTCAAATTTAATCTAAACCTAACACTCAAAGTAACCTCATTTTTCTCGATTTTTTATATATAAATATATGACGAACCCAGAGAGCATATTAATTCATAACTATTAGTGTTTTTTAGAGAGAAAATAAAGCAAAATGATATCTCAGGATTGTTTAGCACAGTGTGTGTTGTCACGTTGCACAGCGCCTATCCATTTAAGCAAAGATCAAAAAAACAGAAGAAACATCATTTTTTCAGTGTTCTGCCAAGTCAAATCTTGGCTCACCAGTAAGGAGAATGTTCTGCTGCTTGTATCCACAAGCTTTGATAACAGGAGACATGCAACAATTCAAAACAAGATGATAATGACTGCCTAGCACTACCTCATCCTGTCAGCACTCAGCCACTTGAAGATTAAACAGCTTTTGTAACTGTAAAGAAATACTTCAGATGCTGCGAATACTTTGGTCCTTTGTAAAAAAAAAAAAAAAACAAAAACAAAAACAAAAAAACAACCCACCTTCCTCATAAGAAACAGAAAAGTTCAACAATTTTCTGTTCGCAAATTAAATCAATAAATGCCAAGATTTCTGGAATCCAGCCATCCATGTTCTTGCTGTGAGACAGATATCAAGAAGAAAAAAATTCATTGAGAGATCCTATATTGAAATTCACTATCTAGAAAATATTGTTTGTATGCTCCGTCAGCATGAGCATGTACAGATGATACAGAGAATGAGCTGCTACAAAAAGAGTATCATCATCTGAAAATACAATCTGATTTTAAAAGGGTCAGACAATTTCAAGGATGATTGACCCATAACTGACCACCCAAAGAAATTAGAAATATCTCATGTGCATAGTCAGCCTTTTGAGGCTAATGTCACAGAAAATATTAGTGTCATGCCAAGATAGAATCAGAGTTTACTGAGAGTTGTAAGTCAGTATTCTGAGAATGATATTTGAAGTTCAGAGGAGTTTCAAAATGTGATATCTGTGTGGATGTGACTATAATCTGCATAGCACATTGGATACTGGCTTATATTATAAGAACATTGCAGACATATAAGGAAACAATGTTTGCCATGATCAAATATATCCCATCCTCACATGCGCAAAGCAGTAGTGAGAAGCAACTGTACAGTACAAAAGGAGGTGTTACGAAAAAATATATGGTACCAAATAACTTTTTCCCCTTTATATTGTCATCTTTCTCTCTTTTCACCTAGTTTATTAGGTGGAAAAATTAAAAGTTAGTATGGCAAGAACCGACACAGCATCTTCCTTACTGTGTTCTTCAATGTGAATTGTGGTATCAATTCAGGAAATTTATTTTTGTATCCTCTTGAATAGAAGTCAATCCCTGTGCCTCTATTCACAAATAGTACATGATGAAAGTGAGTGTATGCCAGACCTGGACATATCTCTTTGTGGGCTTGTAGCTGTGCTTTCTACATCTCGAGCACATTCATTCTCTTTTATGCCGTCTATGGAAGCCAGCAACTGCACTGTTAAAGGAACAAGTTAATTGGGGCAGTCAAATGATGACCCCATTCAGCAGCTGGCATCAATTGCCAATCATGTGTCTTGGACGTTCCAAGTCAGCATAGTTATGCTGAGTTTTTAGATCACTGGAGTCTATAGATCTCCCTGATTGTAACTACATGAAAAACTCCAGTAAGTTTCAATGATGAGTCTTGTCAACCCATAAATTTGTGACAATTATCGCTACTCTTGGATGGAATTGTCTGAAAAATTAAGGATGGGTTATGGAAAATTTTGGGAAAGAGTAAAACCAAGAACCCTAGTTGGAGTGGCTGTGGATTCTCACTGAGTAAATTAATTTGCAGGAAAAACAAAGAAAAAAACCAACAGAACAACATATATGTTCCCTGAATCATAAAAAAAGAAAATATCTGGTGAGGGGGTGAGTGTGCTCCAGAAAGGCAGAAGAGCCCATGATAATTATGCTACTATAAAATGGAAAACTTATGCTCTGCAAAACAACAGGATGATTGATAAATTGATATTGAAGTTTCATTGTTCTACATCCTTGCCAGTGTGTTGACAATATAGGGTTACACCCTCAGGTGTAGTCACTATATTACTCCCACCACTGAAGCAACCATAGTCCTCCACGGAAGTCCACTGCGCTTTCCCTGAAGCCTCCATTCTCATCTCTCATCCCCTGGAAGCTGCAGATCAATGGTCAGCTTTCAAGGGTTGATTTTAAAGTTTGTCTTTGACTCTATATTCCACACATAAGTGACCATCTGATATTTATCTTTCTCTTTCTGACTTGTTTCACTTAGCCTAATCCCTTCCAGCTCCATCCATGTTGCTGCAAATGGCATGAGTTTATCTTTTTTATCACTTGTTAAAACAAGTGCCATTATTTACTCCAGGACTCAGCTTCCTGTATCGGTCCAGTAAAAGTCTGACATTCCATGAATACAAAATATTCTTAGTTCTTTTCAACTTTCACTGATAGTTTGCTCCAAGCTCATGGTATTTTGCTGTTATTGTTGTTGTTGTATTTAATAGCTTGAAGTGGCTAGTCTAGTTGTATGGAAACATAGTATTCAGGTGTGATATCTTCAAGCAACAAGAAGTAAATTTTCATGATTGGAAGAGCGACTACAATCTTATATTTTCTTGTAAAGCAATAACTAAGTACTTTACAGAACCTAAGAAAGGAAAATTGCATCATAGATAAAGATGGTAACATTTTATTCTTGAGATGTTTACAAAAAGAGTTCTATTTCCTACCAAGCAATACAAATGATGGCGCAAGAAATTGCCAAATCTGCAGAGTAGGAAAAAGAAATTTTTTTTTTTTAAAGATTTATTTTTTATTTATACATACAAGCTGGGGTAGAGGCCAGAGGCGTGGGGCGGCGAGAGGGTTCACCAGAGACAGAGTGGGTAGCAGAACAGGCAGATCAGAAATACACTGCTGAGGGGAGCAGCGGGCAAGGCAGGAGAGGTCTGCCGGCCATGTGGGATTCTCCCCGGGCGGGCGTCGAACTCGCATCGCCGCTGTCAACAGCTCCACAGCGCAGCGCTTAACCGCTGCACCACCGGGGAGGCCCCGGAAAAAGAAATTTCAAAGCGACCAGAAAGTAGTGTGATTCCTTTGAGGATTGTGCATTGAGATCAAGGCATCATGCCATAATTTAATTGAGAATATTTTTTTCTTACTGTATAGTATGTATAGAGTGCAATGATCCATATTTCAATCAATGGGAGTCTAAGAATCTATAAAACACAATGTACATCTCCCCAAAATGTATAAAGCTTAAATAGTATGACTTCAACTAGAAATCCTAGAGGTCTGAAAACATGTAATATAGTAAATGTTAGTAGGTATTATCAGACGTAGCTTGATATTCAAAATGGACAAATTAGAAATATTTTCTGTGACTCAGCCTACTGGACATAATGAAGAAAAGAAAAAGTGTATTTGCAAGCTTATTGGGCCAAAGGACAAAGAAAAATGAGATATAATGTTGTATCATACCTTAAAGAAAGTTCACATGATAATTAGAAAAGAGCCTCAGACTACTAAAACAAAGAGAAATAGATATGTTTTCAGCAAAGACATCACACAAGTTCAGGCTTGTCTCTTCATTTGTCTTTTTTCCCTAAAAGGAATATTCTAGGAACATTCTATAGACTGCTTTCCTCTGGTATGGGTGTTTAGAAAAAGAAACAAAGAATTTCCAGTTATTGTCTACATGATTTTCTTTTCTGTGCCAGAAAAAACAATAAATGCAAAGACTGAACAAAGGTAGCCTCTTATTTTTTTTTGGGGGGGGAATAAGATTTTTAAAAGAGATATGATAAACACAAATGCAATGTAATGCATGCTACCACAATGCAACATTACAATTTTTACAAGAATATCACATGTGAAATTTAGACAATTTACTATAGTAAATTTAGATAACTTACCATAAAAATTTAAGTTTAAATATTAATATTTAATAATATAATTGATTTAATTATTAAAATTTAGATAATTTACTATAAATATTGATGTTTTAGGAACATACTATCAATAACAGCAACAACTTACACCCACTGACTTCAATCCTGCTGAATTTCCTCATGTGTCCCCCATAACCCAGTTGGCTTCTGAATGAGATAGTAGCTCAAGAATCAAGTTAACCCCAAGATTTCATTTATGAATTCGAATGGATTTTTGATTGCTTGCTCTCTGCTAGTAAGCAGTGATTCATGACCTAGCGAGCATACTGAACAAGGCAGACATGGTTATGATTAGGATGATATTTGAATGGAATTTTTGAAAAATAATGCAGAGAACGAGAATGAAATGTTTATTTCTGCAGTTATAGGGTATTAAAAAAATAAGCCTTGATAGATTCAAAACTGGTAGATTCAAAATGAGAGCAACGGCTCAAACTCATAATTTTAAAAAAATTTTAACTTGTGAGGTGCATAACATTAACAACCCATTGGTGCTATTTTGTTATCTTTAAAAAGGATTTAGGAAATAGAACAACCAGAGCTTCTGTTACAATAAAAACATAATGTATGTGGAAGCATCTTGTGATCTTTAAAGCACTATAAAAATGGAAGTTATTGTTTCAATTATTCAAAACAGGAACCAGAAAGGTTATTCCTGCATAGCATTCTGGTGTGATTGTAAATAGGTAAATTCATGCAGGCATAAGTGGGACACAAATCAACTAACAGATTTTGCAAGAGGAAAGTATGGTTTCATAAGCAGTTGGGATCCAAATCCAGGTTTATGACATATACCCTTTAAAGAGGAAGGCATCGAAGGAGAAAACAATTTCATTGCAATGCTTTTTAAGTTATTATAATCATTAATGGTAACAATTACAGATTTAGGAAAAATTTAATTTTATTATTAATATACTAGGGGAAATTATTCTCAAAAGTTTTAATTGAATCATCAAATTAAAAGCAATTTTTTAATTATGATTCTTCCTCTACTTTCTGATTAATTTTTAAAAGTTATTAACAGTTAGAAAATTAATATTTTACTGACATCTCTGTAATTGCTGACACATTCTTTTATTCTCATATAAAACTGTTTGGAAAGATTGTTAATAGGAAAACTTTTAAGTAATATTGAATACACTCGGTTATCTAAATGATGGTTTAACTAGAGGGCTTATTTGAAAATAAACTCTGCTTCATGGTTCATTGATAATATTCTATAAATATGTGGGGTTAAAAATTTTCTTAAATAAGTATCAACAATTTGAAACACATTACTACAGGAGGATTATAAGGTAAATCAATTATTTGATGAGGATATGTTTTGCATTAAATTCACTTTCCATAAAATAAAAATTATAATGCATTACACCAGTATTTTTTTTAAAGATTTATTTATGCATACAAGCTGGGGTGCAGGGCAGAGGTGTAGGCTGGTGAGAGCATTCACCAGAGACAGAGAGGGGAGCAGACAGGCAGATGGATGGGAATACACCGCTGAGAGGAGCAGCAGGCGAGGCAGGAGAGGTCTGCCGCACCATGTGGGAATCTCCCCAGCCAGGCATCGAACTGGCATCGCGCTGCCAGCAGCTCCACAGCGCAGCGTGTAACCGCTGCGCCACCAGGGAGGCCCACTACAACAGTATTTTCATTTTCTTTTTTTTCCCAAATGGTATAGACATCTAGCCTCTATTGACCTGTTATCTCAGGAACACATATAAAAAATTCTGGAAAAATATTAATTGGTATTATTACAATCATTCAAATGCTAGCCTACATACAATTTTATAGAATTGTTCCTATCTTATAAAATGTATTAGGTTTTGTGATTGTCAGTTCTTCTGGAAGACAAAATATGATAGCAAGACTTTACTCTCTAGTAAATCAGGCTCTTCAGCCTTGGACTTCAAAATAATGAATCATGATTATAAAGTTTAATTAAAAAAAATTAGGTATGACCTTATGAAGAGGAACTATCTCCGTAATCAGAATTTGCTAAATCTCCATCCAATGAGACAAATGGTATCTTGACCTTAGAGTACAGTTTAGATAAAAGGCAGGTAGTAAAAATCTTGGCTAATCTACTCTCTGTTCAATGACCCTGGAAAGGGATGCTGATTTTTATAATAGACATAGATTAAAGTAAAATATCATTAAAGGTAATGTTTCCATGGTAAAATAAAATGAAACATTAGAATTACAAAGTGTTGGGATGCCACACTGTTAGTTCAATGAACTGAATTATTGAGGACTAATTTTGCAACTCTATCAGCAGGATATGATTTGCATAGATACAGTTACAGTTTATGGAGAAGGTGGAAAATAAAAAGTATATTTTGCTCAATCAATTATGAATTCTAATTTGTAATCTTCAACTAACAAAGAATATGTTTTTGAAACAATAGTAAAATGTTTTACTTCCTTATATATTGATAGTTCTTCAGAATGATAATTTTATATCCAAGAGCTGTATTGGGGAAAAAAAAAAAAACCTTCTGGAAGGGTTCTTCTGTGAACATTTTTATTGTTGGCATTGGGTTGAAAATTAAGCTATCCGATAAACATTAAATTTCAGAGCTTTTCCACGAAGAGTGTGAGTCATTATGCATTCATGGGTGCAGAGAATTCTTAACCAAATATCATGAGTAATAGCAGAGGCAACTGTCCTTCTACAGACTGTATCTTCACAAAGAAACTCTGTGATGTCTATTCCTGAACTTTCTTCTAAGTCTATGTAAAATACAATAAATATCCACAAATTGTGGTAATCCTGTTGCACTTAAATTCCTTCAGAAATACTAGGCATGGGCCTCTCTGGTGGCTCAAGGGGTTAAGCCTCAGCACTATGAAGCTATCCACAACCACTGCAGCACCAGTTCAATCCCCAGCCAGAGAGCTTCCCACATAGTGCGGCAGACCTCTCCTGTCTCTCCCGCTGCTCCCCTCAGCAGTGTATTTCAGTCACTCTGCCTGTTCTGGTCCCCACTCTGTCTCTGATAAATCCTCTCACTCCTTTGCACCTCTGACTTATACCTCAGCTCTTGTATGCTAAATAAATAATACTGGGCATGAGCTATTATGTAAAATTGTTCAGAGAGATACATCTGATATTCTTTATTTCCAAGAGAAAAATAGATCCAGTAGGTTTCCTAAAAAGTAAGTTACAAATTATACCCGTATCCATTTATCCATAAGAAAAATGAATAGATTAAATTTTTTTTTAAAGATTTATTTATTTATGCATGCAAACTAGAGTACAGGCCAGAGGTGTGGGGCAGTGAGCGGGTTCACCAGAGACAGAGTGGGGAGCAGCACAGGCAGATTGACGGAAATACACTGCTGAGGGGAGCAGAGGGTGAGGCAGAAGAGGTCTGCTACCCCATGTGGGAATCTCCCCAGCCGGGCATCAAACACGCTTCACTGCTGCCAACAACTCCACACGCAGCGCTTAACCATTGTGCCACCAGGGAGGCCCTAAATTAAATATTATTTAATACATAAATTATAAGGGAAGTAACACTAATTATTGTGTAAATTTTCATACATTAGTGGAATAAGTGCAAGAGTTTAAACAGTGTTTGACCATGATCTGCCTGTTCTGCTTCCCAGTCTGTCTCTTATGAACCCTCTCACCATCCAACACCTCTGGCCCGCACCCCAGCTTGTATGCAAAAATAAATAAAATATTTAAAAAAAAAAGCATTTGACCCAAATGTTTCTCAATACATTTTATAGATGATTTAAAAGATAATGTGTCATTGGTGAAACATTTTAATGTTGTATTTTATAAGTGCATTTTAGATTGCAATTTCATGCCATTAATGTTTCAATATAAATTACACTGGTCAACAGTGAGATCATGACTGACTTAAGAAGGCCTTAATCTGTAGTATCTTGGTGTGCTGAACATGAATATAACCCTGAGAATATGTTATTAGCTCTTATTTTGAAGATATTTCACGATTCATTTTATGTTTCACTATGTAAATTTATCCAGTAGCACTGCAACAACATCCTAAGTCAGCCTAGAATGATGTAATATTGCATTGCATTGCATAATACCATCATGCACACATCATCCAGAGTTGACTGCATCATTTTCTGATGCAATGCACTACTACTGCCAGGCGGCTGCTGAAGTAAGCTGATGTCAGCAGTGCACTATAGAAAGCCCTGTCGGAAAGGTTGAGCATTGAAAATATTTCAGACTTGTGCAAGACAGTTTAAGCTACTGTTCCATAGAACTGTTATTATTTAATCCATTTAGGCACAATACAGAACAGTAATGCCTTGAAAGTGCATTAAGCGTGTGGACAGTTTCTGCTCTATTTGTGGGGAAGTGACATTTGCCAACCAGAAGAAAGATCACTTCTCAAGTGAAGAAGGCTTATCATCTTTACTTTGGATGCAAGGTTGGTGACCAAGACAAGCCTTGGGCCCTGCAGAGATGCTGTGTTACATGTACAACACAGCTTTCACAGTGGTTAAATGGCAAAAAACCATCAATGTCTTTAGCAGAGAGAGCCAAACAACCACATAAATGACTGTTATTTCTGCTTGGCTCCTCCTCTTTCCAGCAGAACAGTGAAGCAAAATAAGTCAAGAATAGTCTACCCAAACATTCCGTCTGCATTGAGATGACCGTTTCAACAACCTGCTGTAGGGTGATGCGAAACAAGCATGGAATTATTTTCGCCTAGTATCTACAAACTTTCTTGGGAATGTTAGGGCAGAAAACTACAAGCAACTAGTTGAAGACATGCTGATCCAGTATCAGAAACTTGGCTGCAATATGTCTCTAAAGATCCACTTCCTTCATTCCCATCTGGATTTCTTCCCTGAAAACTGTGGTATGGTTAGTGATGAACATGGAGAACGTTTTCATGAAGATATCACATCAATGGAACAAAGATACCAGAGAAAATGGTCCACTCCAATGCTGGCTGACAACTGCTGGACACTCCCCAGAGATGTTCCTGAACAGCTGTACAAAAAACAAGCAAAAGAAATCTAAGAAGTAGTCTATGATTTGATTTTTTACAGGTATTAACTGTAGGCCTATTACTATTGGCATGCATTTCGTGATGTAAACATCAATTTATTGCAGATTACAAAAAAACTAGAGCCATATGGCTGTCGGGTATTTTTAAACTCACTTATTAATGTACTTCATTATTTAGCAAATATTTGTTATATGCCGATAATGGTATAATAGCCATGCTTGACAAAGCTATGGAAGGGTTAAAATTGTATACTTTGTCCTGCCCTCAATGTACTTAAATATAATAGAGAATCCAAAGGAGTAAGGTCCCCCTTGACTGGACACCAAGTAAGAAATTAGGAAGTGAAAGAAAAGATAAACAGCTGGGACTACATCAAATTAAAAAGCTTCTGTACAGCAAAAGAGACAATGATTAAAACAAACAGACACCCTACTAATTGGGAGAAGATCTTTGCACACAATACAACTGATAAAGGGCTGATAACAAAAATCTACAAAGAGCTCACACAACTCAACAAAAACAAAGTCAACAATCCAGTCAAAAAATGGGCAGAAGAGCTAAAAAGACACTTCTCCAAAGAAGAAAAGCAAATGGCCAATAGGTATATGAAAACATGTTCAACATCACTTATAATCAGGGAAATGCAAATTAAAACCACAATGAGATACCACCTCACACCAGTGAGAATGGCGCACATTAATAGAACAGGCAACAACAAATGTTGGCGAGGATGTGGAGAAAAAGGAACACTCCTACACTGCTGGTGGGAATGCAAATTGATCCAACCACTATGGAAAGCTGTATGGCGTTTCCTCAGACTGCTAGAAATGAAACTTCCATATGACCCGGCAATACCACTACTGGGAATATACCCAAAGGACACAAAAACACTAATCCGAAAGGATACATGCACCCGCATGTTTATTGCAGCACTGTTTACAATAGCTAAGGTATGGAAACAACCCACATGCCCAAAAATAGATGACTGGATCAAGAAGATGTGGTACATATACACAATGGAATACTATTCAGCATTCAAAAAAGACAAACACATGCAATTCGCAGCAACATGGATGGACCTAGAGGGGATCATGATCAGTGAAATAAGCCAGAAAGAAAGAGAAAATTATCGAATGGTTTCACTTATAACAGGAATATAGGGGAGC
>PVIJ01007059.1:0-18494 GCA_004024925.1 Scalopus aquaticus | reverse complement strand
TGGGGAGGAGGGGAGCACGGAGGACTATGGTGATGGCTCCATGGGTGAACAGGTGGTGGGTAACTTATGGGGAACACACAATAATGTAAAAGATATGAATAACAAAAATAAATAAAATATCTATTTTTTTTAAGATTTATTTTTTATTTATACATACAAGCTGGGGTACAGGCCAGAGGCATGGGGCTACGAGAGGGTTCATCAGAGACAGAGTGGGGAGCAGAACAGGCAGATCAGAAATACACTGCTGAGGGGAGCAGCGGGCAAGGCAGGAGAGGTCTGCCACATCATGTGGGATTCTCCCTGGCCGGGCATCGAACTGGCGTCACTGCTGCCGACAGTTCCACAGCGCAGCGCTTAACCGCTGCGCCACCGGGGAGGCCCAAAATATCTATTAAAAAAAAAAGAAATTCATGAAATTTACTCTCATGGTAGTGCTTCACAAACTGAAATGCTATTTTGCTTATTTACAATTTGCTGGTTGCTGCATAAGTTACTTCCTCATAGTGGTCAGTTCTGGTGTTGAAACCAATTTAGATGAGAAATTGGTAACTACCTGATTTAAGTATTTGGAACTGAATATTCTTAAAGGATTCTTTTATCATACTATAAGTTAGGCAAACATTTTTCTTTTACAGTTAAAAAATAATGTCAATCTACAGGAAATTGCACATTAAGTAAATATGCATTCAACATCTACTATTCATATCAGAGCACTCTTATGTCAGTAATGCCAAGTTGGTGCTCTCTTATATCTTATCTGACAATAATTTATTTACTCTTTATTCATTTTTGGGGGAGCCCACTATGAGTCTCTCTGCAAAAGGAAGAGGGGCATAGTGGTAGAATAGACAGACACAACTGGGACGTCACTATTATCACACAATTAATTTTGTATGATATCCTTTTTTGTCATTATAGAGTCACCATGAACAAAGATGGTTAACATCATCTTCATGTTTTGTAGCTTGTTCCTCCTATGGAGATTTGTATTTCTCTCCAAAAAATTTATGAGTACTTTAACTATAAAGAAATAAGTAAAAAAAAAAATTGTAAAACTGTCTATCTTACAAGAAATATGCACACATATTTATTGGATATGTTTATTCTAAAAAAAGCTTTCCTCTGATCTCATATTTTTCTAAGATTCCATTTCATCACAGTAATTTTTACTGTTATTTATCATACAAGTATAGAGCAATGTGCTCTATAGTCACTGTGTATGGGTTACATGAATTCTATTCCTAGTTCAAAGACAGAGACTTTGATATAGATGTTGACATTATCTCAGCTAAAAATATATTGAAATCACTGATATAACAAAAAAATAGTTAAATATACCTTCCATTCCATAAAGAACTCTTGTAATATTCTCTACCTACCAACACTATGGATAATGAATTACATCTTAATTTTAAACTTTTAGTAAATAAAATAAAAATAGTTGAGGCTTAGAGTTCTGTTATTTGCTTATTTTTTTGATTGAACATTGAAATAATACTACAAATTTTACAGTAGTCCTCTTTCTCTGAATTTCAGTAACCAGTGGCCAGCCATGGTCTGAAAATATTATCTAAAAAGACATTTTGAGAGAGACCACATTTATATAACTTTTACTACAATGTATTATGTCATTGTTCTATTTTATTGTTGCTGTTGTTAATCTTTTACTGTACCTAATTTATAAATTAAGCTTTAACATAGGTATGCATGCATAAGAAATAAAGGATATATATTGATAGATTTTGGTATTTTCCTGTTTCAAGCATATATGGTGGTTTGGGAGAGTATTTGTTGCAGATAAGGAAAGAAAACTGTATTTATTCACTTGGTTCTGTTTTTTTCTCAGGATTCTCAAACAGATGCTTGGGTAAGGTTTTAGGTAGCTGACCTCATCCACAGTGTCAAAGAAAAATGTTTATGGAGTTTACAAAAAAATTGGATTGCAGCGATCTGTAATTAAAAATTCAATTATATTTTACCTTTTTTTCTCATTACATATCTTGAGCTACTATTTGAGTTAGAAAAAAAATAACAGATTTAGTATTTCCATGATAGCCAAAGATATCCCTTAATACATATTATATACACATGACATTATTAAAGATTAGGCATGCATAATTTGTTGACTAAGAAATATATTGATTTGATTGTTCTTTGATACACTTTCCAGTTACCTGTTGAATTTAGCATTAAAATGTACAAGAAATCACAAATCTTCTACACTGTAATTGAAGCCTCAACTTTTCAAAAACTAGAGAAGAAAATAAATTTAAAAAAGGTTTATTGTAACTTTTAATATATGGGCAGAAGATCACAAAGGAAAAATTCTCTCGGACACTGACATTTACGAAGATCACAGAAGATCCACTTTAATCACCTCAGTTTTCACCTTGTTATCTTGCAATATTTTTTGCACTCTGATTTTGTGTTTCATTGTGATGATCTTCCATTTTTTTCATGAATTAGAAAATTACAGTAATGTTTCATTTGTCTACATACATCATTATCATCATCATTACCATCCTCAGAAATTTCTTATACAAATTACATTAAGCTATATTTTATCCCATTGCATAATTATAAAGCAAAAATATACTCAATTATAAATCTCAATAATATGTAATTAATAACTCAGGGACAGTCAGTCAGGGAAGGATCATTTAGTTTGTACAGGAAACAGCTATGCAAAATAGCTTAAATCCTGTGTATTAATTCATATTCTGGACATTTATATATTCTTTTTCTTTTTTTAAAAAAGATTTATTTATTTATACATACAAGCTGGGGTACAGGCCAGAGGCGTGGGGCGGCGAGAGGATTCACCAGAGACAGAGTGGGGAGCAGAACAGGCAGATCGGAAATACACTGCTGAGGGGAGCAGCAGGGGAGGCAGGAGACGTCTGCCGCACCATGTGGAATTCCCCCCCGCTGGGCGTCGAACTCCCATCACAGGCTGCTGACAGCTCCACAGTGCAGCGCTCAACCGCTGCGCCACCAGGAAGACCCATTTATATATTCTTATGTGTGTATATCTATGGGTGGATGTATGCTTGTGTGTTTGTACCTACAACTGACCAAAGTGTAGTTACATTACATAATATGCTTGCAGTACAAGTTATGTATACATTTATATTTAAAATAAAATCACATAGATGCAAATTGGAAGATCATCTACTATCTTGTGACAGAGTTAGCTTTAGAGACCAGAGTCCTAACAGTTAGCAACTTTCCTAAACTTTTTGGATCTTCTTCTGGAAATTGTATCTGATAAAGCCATATTTTTTAATGCTATTGAAGGAATAAATAAATTAATAAATACAGAGGAGAAAATTACAGTCTCTATTCTCAGCAGACAATCAATATTGAACATTACTCCTTCTTATTGCAACACCCAACTAGTAATATCACTTTTATTAGAAGAAATTATTGTGCAGTTGTACAGGGAATGTTCCCATTTAAAAAAAAATGTGAAAATGTGGTTGCTTATACAACAACAACAAAAAATAATTTTGTAAGAAATCATTGCTTTATTTTTTACCAGAGTACACTGAAGGGATATTTTTCTTGAGCACAAGCTAGGATATTATTAACACCAATAATTGTTTTTTTTCTTTCTCTCAGTGTCTCAGTTACCTTAAGCTATACTTTAGGATATATTAAAATAATTTAATCTGTCACTGTTTTTAGCAGTCTTTCAGATTACTATACAGCAATCACTATATACTTTGGGTTTTTAGATGGACCCACCTAAGAAGTTATGCTATACTCAGCATCCCTTTCAAGACTGGAAATCTAGTTTACTCTAAAGCTTCACTGTTGGGAGTTATCTACTGCTGTTAAAATTTGGAAAAAACTTCTCACAACTCAATGTGGTACACAGGAATTTGTTCGGCCACTGATTTATTTTTAATATAGTAATATAGGTTTATATCATTATAAAAATTTCAAGTGTACAGCCATATATAAATACATATAATATATTCTGTGCATCACCAAAATCTGGTTTTATAAAGTGAGAATCAGTCACTGTTTTTTTTGGGGGGGTTGTATAGAACTGGGGTGCAAGCCAGAGGTGCAGGTGATGGGATTCACCAGAGAGAGAGTGGAGAAAAGAAAAGCAGACCTACTGAAATACACTGCTGAGGGGAGCAGGGGAGGAAACAGGAAAGGTCTGCTGTGCTATGTGAGTTAGAGACCTGGCCAGTGATGGAACTCAGGCAGTCAAGATGATAGTGCTAAAATTTAATCCCTAGGCCACCAGGAATCCCAGTCATTGATTTTTATATGTTCAGTTTTATATAAAGTTGAATGTTAATTGAAAATTCCATGTAGGTCTTGGTCTTTTCTCCTTAGGTTTTCTAATGCTTGCGAGCACTATATTGGGCAATGTGTGAATAGAATGTTAATACCATCACGTATTAGCTTAATGTTTAGTTTAATGCAACCTACAGACAGGGGTCAATATTTCTTCATTATAAAGTAGTGTTCTAATGTACTCTTCACAATCATTGATTTATTTACTAATCATTAATAAATATTATTAATTTGTAACATATTAAATAAACACTTAATAAGGACCTACTCTACTAATATGTCTTCTAACTGTTCTGTGTATTATTAACGCAACTGTTTACTTTTGTTATGGATGAATAAAGTAATAATGATTATCAATTTATTCTTAAGTTACTTTTGACTACTTAAAGGCAATTAACAAGTACACAAAAGCTTAACTCACACAGAACATATAGGTTTTCAATGGTGCTGTTTTTCTCCATTGGGTGATGATCTTACCTACTACCAGACAAGGAATCATAATTGCATAACTTGAGGAGATTCATAACTATCTACAATAATATAACTTTCTTACCTAACACAAGGTATGTCTTGAAAATTAGATCTAATATATGATAAATGTGGAACATGATTTTCAATACAGAATATATTTGACAGATCCAGTTAAATGCCATAGTATCTAAAATTCTAGATCACAGATTCATATTTGAAGGGATTTGAGGGAATGAATTGGAAAATAACTGATCTGTCCCCTAATGGTACAGAAGTTCATCCTTGAACTAATATAAAATGCCATATAGCTCAGTTTTATGTTTAAATGTTCCTCATAATTTGTCTATAGAGAAAACAAGTTTTACAAAAAATATGGAAAACCATTGACCTAATCTTATTATAATTGATCGATCTTAGTATCATTTTTCTACTCTTATGGAATAGTTCTAGACCATAAGCTAAAATGATGTTAGGTTTAATTCAATAACACTGTCAACAAATTTGTTGGAAAAAGATGAGTCAGTAAGTGCATAAGAAAGTGGAACACAGAATGAATACACTACATTGGTATAATCGGAGCAATCATGTGATAGGTGTCTTATGCAAATTAGCTAACAATTTGAATTATCTCATCTTTTAACAACTTCTAAAACACTGCTAAATAAAACAGCTACATTTCATGTATCTCTTTTAGCTGTTAATTTACTTCACACAAACAGTGACTATGTTCAATATATTTTCATACAGCAGTGTTAGTGGTTTTTTATTTCATTTTTGCCTTAGAACAGCATAATCACTTAGCAGCCCAGTAAGTTATTATCTTTTTATTGCAAATGAACAAATTCAGTTTTTAAGAGGTCAATTAAATTTCCTATGGGTACACAGTAAGAAAACTATTCCTGGTTTCCTCCAGTAGATGTTTATATCCTTAGAAGCATTTTTCCGTACACTTAGCGTGAGGCTTCAGAAGAGTGCGTAGTCAATAAATCTTTTTGACTGACTAATCTCTAGGTGAAGTTGATCATATCAACTCCACCAAGTAATATTAGCATACAATTTCCCTAATTTTATTTCCCAGTCATAATAAAATAGTGGAGAAAATATACTGATTAAATAAGCTTACATGTATCTTGAAACCAATAGAAGTAAAGAAAAAACTTTTTTAGAGATAATAGAAAATAGCTACTTTGAATCTCACCAATAAAAAATAGTGACATTTAAGATATAAATTAAAGGTTGTAAAGCTCACACACACACACACACACACACACACCCTTTGGGAAACACTAATTTGCACTCTCTGAAAGATAAAATCAATTCTCTCTCTCTCTTTGCTGCTTTCAGGGCATTCTAAATGCACACTGACAAAAATTATTGGGGAAACTGGGCCAAAACTATTAATTGTTTCATTGCATTTTTAAAGAGATCGAGGTATAAAGGACATAAAAAAAATGTAACTGTTAATCTGTTCTGCTACTGTTGGCTTTGTCAGTTGAAGGGAAACAAATGTTAAATCACCACAGCCCTATAACATGTAAGCCTCCTGGGTCAATCATTCCTCTTACTGCTAGCCCTGAATTGAAATATACACAAATATATAGGAGACTGAAGAAAAAGTACTTTAACCAGCATATCTAAGTACATGATTTTTAGTGTTGACATCACCAGGCCCATGTCCTCAAAATATAGCAAACAAACAAAACAAAATTTGTAGCCCAAAATAAATGGATTGATTCCAATCAGAAAGGACCCTTTATGGAGATGTAACCAAAGCTTGTGAACTACAATAAAAAAAATGACAAAAGAATAAGACAATTCAAATTAAAATACAGGATGAATTTTTCCAATAAGCAAGAGACAGAAAATATAAAAAAGCATAGTCAAGTCCCAAGTCTCACATGCAATAGCAAAATGTGAAAATAAATACCATTATTGTTTTAGTCAAAACATGTATGTTTCATACAACTTGTGTTCTTTTCATCGTTACCACTCCTGTTTCACTCAATCTTCTTGTCTGGGATCTGATTTCATTTGAATTTGGGACTCTCAAACAAGCAAAACAGCTTCTGAATGTTATTTATATTCCAATACCAAGTATAATGACTTGATTATGAAATATTCAATAATAATGTACAGATAACAAATTAAATATGCAATAGTTTATTATCACTATACTATCAGGTACTTGAGCAAAAGTAACATAAGAACAGAAATATAAAATTACTGTACAACCTCTTCTAAAGCAATCAGTAATCCTAAATACTCTTAAACAATAAATCTCATACAGTCATTTGAAAAAATGAAGTACACAATTTATCTTAATTTAGAAATGAAACAATAATAGAGGATAAGTAGAATTCAGAAAAATTTCAAAAGTAATTAATCTTTAAATAATTCAGTGTGAAAATGAATTGGATTTAGTGTGATAATGTCTTTGAGAGATCTCTAAAATGATAAAGTGTAATTGAAGGCATCTGTGGTATACTGATTAAATTATTAATGACAGGTGAGGTGTTACTGCTGGTTTTGAACCTGAAGATTCATCTGTGTATGTAGCAGCTTATTTTTTCTAAGAACAAAAAAGCAGGACATTTTGTTCTGTTGTGTGCTCTTTTTATATATCATAAATATTATTTGATATACACATTCATTAAAGAATTATCAATTAAGCAGGGTGAGTTAAATGAAGTATGCTAATATGCAATGATTCTAAACTACCACAGGGTGGTAGAATATTCACTTTCCACAACATTTATCTAATTGGCAGAACTAACTGCTTTGCCACACTTCTGCCAATTTCAAATCTTTTATTAGAAGTGATATCATTGCTACTGCTCAATAAGTGTGAATTAAATCTCAGAGGTAAAACTACACTTTCAGATATGGTATACTTAAACAAAGGTCCAATAAAACTAGAATGAACAAGTGTTCTGCTTTTTCCATAAATGATAATTTACCTTTAATGATTGATATAGGAGAGATTCACAAGATACTTGTAAACATTTTATCATACTAATTGTATTGCTCTACTGTTGAAATGATTATTTTATCACAATTCCTCTTATGGAATATACATATTAATGTTATCAAGTCACACTTTTAGCATTAGAAAAAAATACGTAAGTACATAGGGCCCAGCGTTCTTATTTTACAGATGTGCAAAATAAGATGTGTATAATATAGACAGAGAAATAAAAAAACTAGGTGTTGTGAAGAAAGAAATATGAGTGGCTTATAAAATAGAGATGAGTATTTGTATTTTAATTCACAATATGAGAATTAGAAAAATGTGCACCATTAGTGAGGGCACACTGTCACCCTTGTGGACTTTATTCTACATCTCTCATCGCCCAACGAAACATTAAGATCTGACCTGCTCTGTGTCTGCACAAGCATTGATTTGTAACACTAATTAAGGTAGCACAATCAAAGAGTATAGTCAGAAAGAAACATCAGCTCTTCACAGGAGATGAAAGCTCTGCAGTTAGTCAGACTATTGAAGACATCACAATTATAGTTGGCAACTAGAGTTAGAAAGGTGAAAATATTCATCTGTCCTCATCAAACCTACCTTCAAGATTATGTTTCTTTGAACAAGTATACTGCTAATTATCTGGTATGTTTGTACATTTAAAATTTATTCCTTTTTTTTCTTCTTTCTTTTATAAGTCTCATAAAAATAAGTATTGAAGCTAAAGGTTATAACCTTTTTTAATATATAAAATAACAAGAATTTTAGAGAAAAATCTTTCCTACTTATTAATCAATCATAATGTATTTTAAAACTAGAACAAAGAAAGAACATAAGAATACAGCTTGGAAATAAATTAACACATGTAACTAATGTGTTTAGTGCCCAGAAAGAGAACATACACATATATGCTCATTATCAAAATCTTTTGCAAAGCATAAAGTGCTAAATTAACATTATAAGTATTTATTGGTATTATCTATTACTAGGATAAGCATAAAGCCCTTGTATATCAAGATTTAGAATGTTTCCATTGTTCATTTGTGACATATTATGGGGCCTAAATGAAAATATTCACTGTATTAACAAAGGAGAAATCATATTGGTTATTCTGAAAAGTCATAATACTTGGAGGACTTTGTGCAGAAAACCTGAGATTCTTCATTCATAATAAAATTTGATATAAATAATAAACCTCTGTTCTGGGCAAGTACCTTCTTTAAAGTGATAATTTCTCTGTAATACAGTTGAAAGTTATTAGTAGCATCAGAGCTCATGGAGGAACATCAAATCAACAAACACAACCTCACAGGGGAAAAAACATTGGCATGTTGAAACATTGAGTAAATGAATCATTGCTCGGCTGAACTACTTCCAGTTTTGTCTGTCAATTTCCCTCCCCCCACACCCTGGGTCCTACCCCACCCCATGGAACCACACCGACCACTGTTTATACAAATTCATGGTTCTAGGCGCAGGTAATAGTCTACACTCCACCATCTACATCAATAGTCCTTCGAACTCCAAATGTCATTATGGTGTCTGAAACTTGTATCTTTTAGATGGTCTAAAGCAAAGGATGATGTGCACAATCTTCACCTGCCTCTTGGAACTGAATGCTAAATTTTCAGGAATTTTGCTAGTGCTTGAATTACGATGGTAGCTTGAAATTGAACATGGCATAATATTTGCACCATGATAATCACCAAACACCACAAATCAGGGCTTCCCTGATGCTGATCTCTAGCTGCTTATTAAATACTTAGCAACATAAACAATGATATCCCTCTTCAAATTTGTATCTTCCTGTTAAATATTTTGTCCCTATTTTTCCTTGTGTATGCTTTTTTAATCTTTACATGTTTTTATGTATTATGATTGCATGCTTTTTACTTCAAATACATTGCAACATTTCTCTTAAATGTCTTTTTTTTTCCCAGAAAAGTAGAGGGAAGAAAAGAAAAAAGAGAATAGAGAAGGTGAAGGGACAGAAGGGGAGGTGATAGAAAGAAGGGAGGAAGGAAGAAAAGAAAAGGAGAGAGGGGGTGGAATGTCCAAATCATTTAACCTACAGTCTCAAAATTATTAAAAATAGTCATTTATTTTTGTTTGATATATTTTTTAAAAGATTTATTTATTTATGCATACAAGCTGGGGTACAGGCCAGAGGCATGGGGCGGTGAGAGGTTTCGGCAGAGACAGAGTGGGGAGCAGAACAGGCAGATCAACGGAAATACACTACTGAGGGGAGCAGCGGGAGAAGCAGGAGAGATCTGCCGCACCATGTGGGAATCTCCCCAGCCGGGCATTGAACTTGCGTCACTGCTGCCAACAGCTCCACAGCGCAGCGCTTAACCACTGCGCCACCAGGGAGGCCCTGTTTGATATATTTTTGAAAGCACATTCAAATGTATGACTTTTTTAAAAAATCATTTGAATATCAAACTAGTTTCCAGTAACATTTCCTCATTTCTTGAATGATTATACATTTATTTGTAATACTTTATAAGCATTATTTTCAGAGAAGAAAATTACATCTAAACATATTTCAGAGAAAATATGAAAAATTTCCTATCAATAATCATAAGATGTGAGGGGTGAGGTGAACATTACATCTTTTGAATCAAAAAGCTGACTTAGAAAACTGTATTAACTATTTTCTTTTATTCCCATGACCACAGTAACAGATCTCTAATGTTCTTTTTCAAAGATCCCACCTTTTGGATGAATGTTTTGACTGCCGCCTCAAGTAGCTTACTGAAATGCAAGGAAGCATTGTTCTGTTGTTGCATTATTTCTCCCCTTCCAAAGGATTTCTACCACTGAAGATTTGCAAATAATTCCTAGGCTGTAATATATGCTCTTTAATCTTATAACTACTGTCTCCCAGTACTTCCTCATATAAACACTTCCTAATATAAACATTTATTTAATAGTGAGGAGCTACTGAAAGTTAGACGTTTGGTTGGTCCTGAGATAGATATTTACGTTGTAGAGCTGGAAAAGCCACAACTCATGAGTTAGGACTTTGTAACATGGAAGGAAAAATGACTAAAAAATATAAAATTATATAACAGTGTTTATAAATTAACTCACATTTACCACTTAGTCACAGAAAAAGTTAAAATCTTTTGGTTTATTTTACATACAATTTCTCCCTACTTTTTTATCAATAAGTTACTAGAGTAATAAAAATAGTTAAGTATCTCGTTATATTAAAACGTGGGATAATGCAAATACTACCTAAGGATTGACTTCTCACATAGCAAGCAAAAACAGAAACACTGTTTACACTTCCTTTAAATCATTCCTCTCTATAAAATAACTTGCTTACTATTTATATACTTGCTTAAAAACAAAAGGAAGGGACAATTTGATTTCTGGTGGCGATTGGAGATTCACTGTCTTCTGTCACATGTATAAGGGGAAACTTCCCTTCCTTACAGGGCCTGGCTTGCCTACTGGAATTCCAAGTTACCTTTGACACTGATACCATTACATTTGGTCTCCTGACTTATGTCAGGAAGCAGTGCTTTCTAGATGACTTGTTTTCACTTGCAATCAAGCTATCTTTAGGCTCCTCAATGTTTCAGAAGTCCATCTCTAGAAGAACAAATATACCTATCCTCCATGATTCCATGCTATATTTACACCCATTAATCTTTCCACCATAACAATTTGCTGAATGCCCTCTATATCATCTCCTATTGCCATGAAACAAGCCAAATTGTTGTAAGTCAAAGAGATGACTTCTCTATAATAGCAGGAAAATTTGTGATCAAAGTGCATGTTAATTGAATTGGGATATAAATAAATTTAAAAAAATTGTAAGACAAAAATATGCTTCTGAATATTTTGTCTGTATATAAGATTGTTATTTAATGTCAGTATCTGCTTTTCTCTGTAATTTTCCTTTAAGCAGAGAAGCTTTGCATTAGCTTAGGTAATGCTATATATACTCAGAAAAGCAGACAAAATTAATAATTTATAATTATATATTATAATTATAAATATATATATTATATATATATAAGCTATATATTATAGCTTATTATACAATAAAATTTGTTTACTACTCATAATATGAACTGAGGAAAATGAGAACCAAAGTTTTCCTAGAAAAAAATCGATTCTTAGGTACATTTCTTCTTATTGCAGGCTTGTTAGGAGTTGGCCAATTTAAAGAAAAATAAAAATGATAGAAAAGTGAAGCCCATAAGGTCTATGAGTCAGAAAAGTATATTTATAGGAAAACACAAGAATTTTACTAAAATTGACAGACTCTGAGGAAAATCAAGAAGCTAGAGAAATATGTTAGAAGAAAATTAAGAACATAATGGATGAAGTTCTGTGAGTGGATAAAGACTCTAACATAAAGATCAGTATTGTAAGTAGTAATCAAATATGTTAAAATTATATTTAACAGTATCTTGATGGAAAGAGAGGAGAATACAGAAGAGGTAAGAAGACAAAAGTAAGTGAGAGTAAAGATAAGTGACCTGGATTTGAAATATATTTAAATTATTTACAAATAATCCCAACATATTCTGGTTAGATTTTATAAAAATACAATTCGAGTTGTGAAGCAACATATGATTTTGTAGTTAATAAGAACCTTGACAAGAAAAGTTCTGTTATAATCTGTTATATTACATTTACTGGAGAAATACAGATTTGTCCTCTGTATTTTACTTTACATATAGCTCACAAAACAAATACAAAAGCAGGCATAAGAGCACTTAGTTTGACACTAGCTATAT
The DNA here is from genome assembly GCA_004024925.1 of Scalopus aquaticus. Taxonomy (NCBI): domain Eukaryota; kingdom Metazoa; phylum Chordata; class Mammalia; order Eulipotyphla; family Talpidae; genus Scalopus; species Scalopus aquaticus. The sequence continues at coordinate 5,975 of PVIJ01007059.1, read as the reverse complement.
AATTTGTTGGGGAAAAATAATGTATAACTCTGACTCCTAAAGCACAATACAAACATTCTCTTTTAATAGGCACAATTAGTAAAAGTTAACAGTGGATTTGATAAGAGCTAGTAAAAGGAAGATTGACAGGACACATATGTTAAGTACAAAAAATATTTCCAGATTCATCACCAGCATTCTTAAGTGGCATTTACCTATGTAAATTTCCCCAAAGACCATGCCATTTGCACATGCCTGTTCACATCTCTGTGATGCTTTTTCTATTTTTTCTTCATTTTCCCAAAATTAAAATTGTATATTTTAAAAATATATTTATTTCTATTTATTTTTAATAAAAATGTATGTCTATAATATGCACATCATGTTTAATCTTTTTTTTTGTGATACAGTGCTGAAATCACTCAGCAAATTTCAAGTATTCAACATATTAACACTAGTCATCATGTTCTGCATTACTTCTAGTATTTTATTCACCTTGGTATTATAAATTTTATTGATTTCCCTTTATGATACATTGCCAGCTGTGTAAAGAACTGCAACTGTTTTTATATGTTGATTTTAACCTCTTTCAATATTGAATACTCTGTTCAATCACATTTCAGTATTCCACAATAAATATTCCATGGGTTAGTCATACTGTTGCTTAATTTCTATAACTTTTAATTTGGGGTAATATAGCACACTATTAAACTTCAAGTGCACTTAAGCATTTTAAAACCTTATATTACATTGTGGGGGTTTTGTGCATATATTTCCCTCCTAGACTTAAAGTCTAGAGTGCAAACACTCGGTCACTTTTTTGACTATGAGAATAGAACAGTTTCTAGGGCCTCCCTGGTGGCACAGTGGTTAAGCGCTTCGCTGTGGAGCTGTTGGCAGCAGCGATGTGAGCTCGATGCCCTGCCAGGGAAATCCCCACATGGCGCAGCAGACCTCTCCTGCCTCGCCCGTTGCTCCCTTCAGCATGTGTTTCAGTCGATCTGCCTGTTCTGTTCCCCACTCTGTCTCTGGTGAGCCCTCTCACCGCCCCACGCCTCTGGCCTATACCCCAGCTTGCATGCAAAAATAAATATATCTTAAAAAAAAAAAAAAGAATAGAACACTTTCTACCATGTAAGTGCTTAGCAAATGTGTACTAAATGGTAAAAGACCAGGCCACACAGTTTAAAAAGGAGAGTCAAAGGAGATATATATTGTGTTTCTACTAGCTATTGATTTTTATATATGTGTATACCAAAATGAGCATCTCTAAAATGTCAGCATTCTGTGGTGTGGGTCTGCTAATCCTAAATGGCTTAATTGGTCACCATTTAGTTATCTGTAACTCCACATTCCTACCCAAGGTCAGAACTGCCCAGTCAATCAGTTATAGGAGCCCAGCCCTAAAGCAGATCACTTTGGGAAGGGTATGCATCAAGAGGTATGACCGGGAACGCCCGGGGAACTGAGGACCCATGTATGACAAAGGACCCCTGAAGCTGATCAATGGAACGCCTTATTGCTAAGATTGAAACCTTAGCTGGGGAATCTAAGGTTTGACCTCAATTATAATACCGAGTCATCAAGAAGAGAAGAAATTCCTGCAGAGGAGACCCACATGCCCTAATGCCATAGATAACAGGATACACCTTTCGCTCTTCCCCTTTTCTCTTTATCTTCTCTTCCCCCTACAACTGATGATGTGATTATTTTATCAATAAAAGGACCAGGATCTCACTCATTGAGCAGCATCCTGCATCATGTAGCCTGCTCCACGACTCCCGTGTATCTGTGTGGTGTTGCTCCCAATGCAATGCTGTGGGAAAGAGGTAAATTTAATTTTTTAAATATAGATATTTAAATAGTAAATTCAAAAGCTAGCTGTTCCAATAAAGCATCGCCAAATTCAAAATCATTTCTACCAACATGCTGTTTATTTCAGCTAAAATTCATTTGTGAAAGTTTCCATTTCTCAAAGGAACAATAAGGTTCATAATTTCTTAACTGCCTATCATATGCCTGACATTGAAATATTTCATACACATATATCACTTAAATATCTTTAACATTATAATGTAATTTCTACTAATGTATTAGAGATCAAAAGAAAAAGTGGAATCTACATGAAAAGGACTTGTCCACATCTCATACAAAGGATGAATAGAACTGAGCAGTCAACTTAAGTTCATCTGACTCCAAGATCTGTGATGAAATATTTCACCACATTTGATCGTTAAAATAATAAATAAGTCTGCCATGGATGAATAAGGTAGAGAACAGCAAGACAAAATTTGGCAAATCCAGAAAAAAAAGTTTTTTAATTTTCTCTCACTGCCCTGAATAAGGTAGGTGTCTGTATCCTGGCTATTACTGAGGAGAAAATGTATAATTTTAGATATTTTTCTGAATAATATAGATTAAAAGGAATTGAAGATCATTGAAAAATGTAATATTTTCACATTAATCTGTATGACTATAGTCTTAGTTGTTTTTTTAAAGGTCTATCTCACTTGATCTCACTTTGAAGATGAGACATGTTAGAATTATGATTTATAAACAAGTCTCTAAATAGTATCAGTTAATGTAATTACATTTTATTCATATTAGCAGGAAAGTTTGAGTATATCTTTAATTTTATATTTCTGACCTCTAAATCCAAATAGCCATAACATAATCTTTAGATAGAGATGAAAAATCCTGTTATGTTCAGGCATAACGTTCACTTTAGACTACACTGTAACCTGTAGTTACCTTAACATACCATACAAGGTCATTTACAACTCCAACCTACTTTTCTTTCTAGCATCTGCCGTTCTTTCTCCGCACTTTTTATTATTTTTGTGTCTGCCATACCCTGAACATGTGCTACTTCATTCTTCCCTGCTTTAATACATCCTGTTCGTTCATCCTTGAATGCACATTTATCACACCACTGCCAGGAGAATACACATTTATTGCTTAAGGCACAAATTAAGGATTGTAAAGAATATACCTTCTGGACTATGTAGAATTACCACTTCATCCTCTGTGAAATCAGCATTTGCAAACACATAACATGGTTTTTATCACACTGCATTATAAACTCAATTGCTCTCAAATCTATGGTAGCTCATTAACAGATTATTCTGAATTGGAAAGGTCAGGTTTTTTGTTTGTTTTTGTTTTTTTTGTTTTTGCCCATCTTAGAATTATTAGAACACCTTGTGCAGGGTTGGCAGAAGAATTGCCAGGGCTTTTCCGCCCTACCCTATGATGGGCACCTGAGGAAGGGCATAGCGTGCCTTAGCAAAGCGTGGGGTTGTAAAGTAATCTTAAGAGTAGTCGTGGCGGGGTGTGGTGTGCGCATGCGCAAAGCACACTCAGTGAGCACGAGGGAGAAGAGCGCAGGTACAGCACTGGGAGCGCGGGGCAGGAGCACCCGCAGCAGAGAGCCTCGAAAAGCTGGCCACCCTGCCTGCTTTGTACTTGGGTGCCACTTTATGAAAGACTTTTAAAAGCCTGCCAAAACCACCAAGGTCTCTAGGACTCCTCCTTTTGACCCGTCTGCGTAGCTCCGTGGAGAACTGTGCTCCCTGTGGTCAGCCTGCCACCACACCTTGTTTAGTAAGTAAAGGTCTTTGGACCAAATATTTGGTATATACTGCTTATCTTAAATTTTGTGTATTCTAAGCGCTCTGCCATAATGTGATTATTGAGTAGGTACTTATTATATAATATATAATATAATTATATATAATTATATATTATATAATTATATATTAACAGCGAATATCTACATTAGAAATTGTGATTGACTACTGGCATAAAACTCCAAACTTGCTAAAGTTGAAAAAAATTTTAGGAAATCAAGGTGGATGGAAAGATTTATAGTTTCCTGTGATGCCAAAGTTTGAGGCATTCACTTTTGAAAATACTCCAAAGTCTAGGTTAGGCTTATTTACCTTTTATTATTAAAAATATTTTTCTAGTTACCTTATCCTCTAATATCAAAAGCCAACTTATGAAATGTTACATGAATGAAATTTCTAGATTCATTTTTAAACAAATCATGTTTCTACAGTGATAAAATGTCAGCTTCAATATTTCATACACTGTCAAATTTTCCATATTGCATAAGAAAAGGTCTGAATAAATACATAAACTATGTCCTAAACTCTAAAATCTGAAAATTTATTAGACAGCAAAAGGAGTGTGTCACTCACTGACAATATTTTGTCTCTACTCTGGTATTCATAAAATGACTCAGCCAAATATTCATGTCATAAAATTCTGACATAATAGAAGAAAAGAGAAAATTGTCTAGTAAAATCCATCAATAGAGTAAGAGTGAGAACAAGAATAAATTTTAGGTAGAGCTATGTCCCTAATTCTTCATGGTCCATGATTTACCTCAGTTTACCACTTTATAAAGACTTAAAGAGTATCCAGAAAACACTCCTTAGCACTCAAATCATGAATTGATTTTCGCCGTATACATTTAGCTCTTAGCTGTGGCCACTGTTTTCTTAGAAACTATCATATTTTCATTTTTTTCTCATACATTGGCAAGTTATAATAAACCAACCTTAACAGTAATAACTTGATTCTTGACAATTACACTGTCCTATATTTTCTCAGCACCTTTACTTCTATAGCAAAAGCCTCCTTGAGAGTCGTCGTTTTTCTTCCCCCAAACCACTTTATGTGTGCTATCCCATGTGCCATGTCTAAGGATAACTTACTCCTCAATAAATTTCTTGAAATATCAATGCCAATTCATAGGCAGTTAATCCATTTCAATTTTCATTCACCATACTAGTTTGATGTATTTTTAACTTTATGTATTTAAGCAAGGCTTTAGGTCTTAGAACCTTTTGTTAAAGAAAATTTTATATTTAGCCCCTACTTGAAATAAGGCTAATTTTCCAATGTTTACCCCTGGAACATCTACTAGAATAAAATGTTGAGAATTACTTGTTATGGCCACATGTCAAAAACATAGGCTCACTAAAATATTGAGATTTAGTTTCATAAGATCTAGTACTTTTTGTCACTGTCAAACTGACCCCCTCTACGCATTTCTCCAACTCTCTTTCACATGTGGTAACAACCACTTTTTTTTTGGGGGGGGTCAGGGTCTAAAAGTTGTTTTTGTTTGCTAGTTCATTTACTGTTTTTTATATTCCACATATGAGTGAAATCATCTAGTATTTCAAAACATGGAATGCCTAATGAACTTACATGTAGTCCTTGCACAGGAGCGAGGCTAATCTTCTTTATGAAGTTCTGATTTTAGCATATACGCTGCTGAAGAGAGCATACTAGTCATTCTAACTCTGGTGACAGCAATAGGTCAAAAGTAAAAGGACAGAAAGCTATATGCCATGGTAAGATAACCAAGAAGGAAGTCAGTGGCTACATTAATATCAGACAAATAATATTACCAATCATAAAGGAGGTTATTTCGTAATGGAAAAGGATCAATTGATCAAGAGGAAAAAATTATAATCACATATCTAATAGGAAAACTTGCAAATGTAGAAAGCAAAATCTGATAGAACTGCAAGAGGAATAGTAAAAGTCAAAATTGCATCAAATATCTTAAAATAATTATTTCAATAACTGATAGTTAAGCTGAAAACAAAGAAGTATAGTAGATGTGAACAACATTCTCAACCAGTGAGACCTAATTAGCATTTATTGAAAACGTCATTCAAATTCAGAACACTTTCTTTCCAAATGCACATGGTACATTTGTTACAGGGCAGGGAGAGGGGCACCCCCAAAACCCCAAACCTGCCCTGGTCTAAATGGGTTCTTGTCGCGCGCGGTTCCCCGTCCAGCAGGAAAGAGACGCGACTCAGAGGTGATCTTCAAAATGGTCTCTTCAACCTCTTTATTGTTCTCCTTATATACAATGTTTCCACCAATCCTCATACAGTGCTATTGGGCTGCTCCAATCAGGGTAAAGGTCAAACTGGGCCCGACCAATGGTCTTAGTGATCACGCGCGCACGA
>PVIJ01007058.1:0-86008 GCA_004024925.1 Scalopus aquaticus | reverse complement strand
AGAGAGGGGGGAGGGGAAGGGGAGAGGGAGAGAAGGAGAGAAGGAGAGAGGGAGAGAGGGAGAGAGACAGAGAGACACACACAGAGAGAAACACAGACCTTTCAGGAAAGAAATGATATTTCCTTAATTGGTTCATATATTCAATGCCCACGAGAAGGCGGGCCTTCACTTTAATTAGGAGTGGGCTTGGAGGTTATTTACAGTGTTCTGAGGAATCATTTGTTTCCAGCTGTGCGGCGCCGCGCAAGGAGATGATTGCCACTTGTGACATTCGCGTTTATTGCTGCTTTAGATCTTTTTATTTACCCTGTTAAAGTGCTCATTACGGCTCGGAACCACGGGTAAATGAAAAAGTCTGATTAACTCCCAGGTTAATGGTAACATTTCGGGAAGTCAGAAATAGCATAAACTTTTAACAATGTGAAATCTTTTCTTATCTCCTTGATTTATTTTACAGTGTTTTTGCTTTGATTGCAGGCTTCAGACGGTGCTGTTTAATAGCTTATTAAACTTGCAGCGGAGATGGCTTGCTGTTTGGATGAATTTGGCTCAGGTGTAAACTTTTGGGGCAGGTAGGGACTTTTCCACCATATCGAGTCCCAGCAGTGGAGTCTGGCACGTTTGCTCCTGTGCTCAGGGCACGGTGTGACCTGCAGGAACTGGTCTGAGCGGCTGACCTTGAAACCTCCTTGCCGAGTGGGCAGAAAGGGCAGCCTGGGAAGGGGGAGGGGAGGCAGCTGCATGGTTTTCAGATGAACCTGGGTGAGGTACCAAGCACCACAGGCCATGGTTGAACCCCAGCCCCAGCCCTTGCAGGGTCAGCGAACGAATCAGGCTTTTCGTGCCACCGGCCTGGGGCCACCTGCGGCCTTGATGGTGCTGACGCGAGGGCGCCTGGGAGTGTGGCCGCCGGGCTCCTGGGACATGGTGTGGGCCTGCGTGAGCGGGCACACCTGAGCCTGGGGGCGGGGCTGCAAGGGCGGCGGCACTCAGACGGCCACGGGGGGTGGGGGGGACAAGCAGCCTGACTGCAGAAAAGGAAAGGCCACCAGCCGACGAGAGAAAGCAAACGCCAGAGAAAGCCCAGAGAAAGAGTGTAGAGACTCGTGGGGGGCTGGGAGGCTGAGCTGCCTGCCTGCCTCCCACCCCCCACACCCTCCGTTCCCTCTGCCCAGCCAGCGCCCGCCCCCTCGCGCGCCGGCCTCCCTGCCCGCTGGCCTGTGCGCCTGGCTCCCCAAGAGCACTAAACCCTGAAAAGGCACCGAGGTCTCAGGATTCTCCCGAATCCGTCTGCCCGAATCGACAGTGACCCTGCCCTGTGCCTGCTGGCACTGAACCCCCCATTGCTCAGATGGGGAAACTGAGGCCCAGGAGTCAGGAGCAGAGATGGGTGTAAAGCAGGCCTCCAGATGCGACCTCCCCATTTTTCCACTACTCATGCCGCCCCGTCCTCTGCTCAGCGCCACGGCCCAACTACACGGCACCCTTCTGGGCAACTCACCGCCCCCCATCCCGCGTTTCTCTGCTTACAGACAAGGGGAGCTGGCAGAGATGCCCCCTAAGCTCTCGCTCCACTCGGACAGCTGTGTCGAGACTTGTGAACATCCAGCTGGTGTCGCGCAGTCCCCGGCCATCGCGTCCAACTCAACAGCCCTCAAGGGCCACACTCCCGAGAGCCCAGTCCACACTGCCTGGTGGCTGCACGTCCTCCAGTGCAGCGGGCTTGGCCTAGTTCATGCGCTGCGGTTCGCAAAACAATAAAAGAGGATATCAGACGCTGTCTGAGGAGGCAGCAGTGAGGATCTGAAGTAAGATGAAGCGGTGAGGCCAGCGGGCCCTGAGGCCTAGCGGAGACTCAGTGACGGGCGTCCTGCGAGATCCCGAGGCTCCACGCCACGACTGGCTGTGAGGCCCAGGGCTTGTGTGTACGCACTCACTCACCCCACGAAAATGCGTGCGAGTGTGTCGTCCTCAGGGCCCTCTGCGGGAGGGGGTTGGAGGGCAGGTGCTCGCACCAGCGGAGGGGACCAGACCTCCACCTGGCACGGGTGGCCCAGCTGGCACCAGTTTGGCAAACTCTCTGGCTCAGAGCTCTCCAATCTCGCACCGTGACAATGGTCTCTCATCTTTTCTATCTGCTTCTGCACCTTGCCCCCCAGTACACCCTGTTGGCACAGGGTGTGTGCGAAAGCTAGAGGCGTCTTTCTTATGTGGAGCTGTGACCCCGTCACCCCACCAAGACCTGGAGGGCCTGGCTCAGGCTTTGCTCTCGTCAGTCCTCCCTTCTCACTGAGCTAACTACCAACTCCCGCAGAGGAGTAGGCCAGCAGTCGACCCAGGTGCCCCCATTACATGCATACACATGCAGTTTATTTATCCTCTTCACATGATCATTGTATCCAATCTCTCAAGAAATCATGTCAACTCTACAGGTCCGTCAGCCATCTCCCTCTCTCCACTTCCACTGCCTTCACCTTGGTCCAAGCCAGCATCATCTCTCACCACCATGTTAGCACATTTAAAACTCTTAGAAATCTCTGGAAAAGGAAAGTTGTTTGACAGTGGCTAATCCTCAGGTTCCCAAATACATTTGACAACGACTTTTGTTGAACAAGCATTACCATTATTCATGCAGTATCTGTTAAAGGCTTTCTTCGTGCTGTGAATTATCCAGGGGGTGAGACCATGTCACCAAAAACAAAAGACAAAGTCCCTGCCCTTATGGGGCTTACATTCCAATGAAGAAGACAGGCAGTACCCAAAATAAACCTGTACATCTAGAACACAGGCAGGAAGTCAACAGAAGCCAAATGGGGGAGAGCAAGTGAAAAAGTGGAGGGTTCATGCTACAGAGGAGTATGGCCATCCATCCATGGGACAGAAGACTACATACATTGGTGCACACACCTTAGAATGAAATGGTCCACTGCTCCAAGCGACATGGCTGAAAAAATGCTCCCCAGAGGACAAATGCCTAACTCAAGAAACTCCTTGTTCCACTGAGTCTCTTGCCACCCTCGCTCTGCCCGCCCATACGCATTCACACACTCCGTCCAGCAGTGACCGACCACTTCCATTTTCCAAAAATATGCCTTGTGACGTTCTTTGCCAATGTTATTTTCATACCTGAAAGGCCCATCTCTTCCCAGAGCCCACCACTGCCTCCATTATCTAAGGAGAAAACTAAGCTTCCCAGACAGCTGACCAGGCCGACAGGCTGCCATGTCCCTCTTGAACACAGCAGGACATGTTCAGGCCTCTGGCTGGGCAGAGCCCGCATCTCCCTTCACAAATTCAGAGAGTGAGGACGCAGTCCAACCAGGGCGTCGAAATCGCAGGTCCTTCCCGCCATGCGAAAGTAATCACGCCCTTCCCCAGGGAAATAAGGCACTGGCTAAGAAAGGGCTAGTTCACTCCAAGAGGGGTTTGGGGGCCACAGAAGGACAAGCAAGAAGTTGATCCCCAGTGAGGATTTCTGGGAGCTTGTTAGGACCCAGTTGGTCTAAGTGGAGAAATGAGGGTCTCCCTCATATGGAAGACATTAAGATTATAACGCAGGAAGTTCCTGGTAGGGCCGATGTTTAAAAGCGCACCCTCATGCTAACCTGGAGACAGCCGACCGGAAGCGTGTGCAGGCACGGGGCAGATCTGCTGGCACTTTCCGACCCAGATGACTGGGGCCTGTTTCTCAACCGATCCAATCCTTATCGTGGCTGGGTGCACGTCTGCTGTTGCCTCATCAGAACAGCAGCCTGAATTCCAAATGCACCACAGCATTTATGGCCCTGCATTAACGTTTTAAAGTCCACCGGAACATTCATAGCTCTCTAATCAGCAAATCCCCATTGTCTGGGACAACGGACTCCGGCCAGACAGAATGGTGGAGGCCCGTCCATTTTACAGCCGATCTGCACCCACATGGCGGACAGGAGCAGGTTCCTTGGCTCATCTGTGCAGGAGAGGGCCTGATGCATTTGCCCCGCTGCACACTACAATGGCCACACAGAAGCCAGAGGACACGAGCAAATTCAGGCCACACAGCATTAAATAAACAGTGTGGCGCAGGGCGACGCTTTCCCTTGTCGAGCAGTTTCCACTCATGGGCACGTGTCCACGAGGACTCTGCTCCTCTGCTGTCACCTTTTTTTTTTTTTTAAAGTGAAGTTATTTTAATTTTTCTTTTTTTTTTTTTTACATACAAGCTGGGGTACAGGCCACAGGCGTGGGGCGGTGAGAGGGTTCACCAGAGACAGAGTGGGGAGCAGAACAGGCAGATCAGAAATACACTGCTGAGGGGAGCAGCGGGCGAGGCAGGAGAGGTCTGCCACGCCATGTGGGAATCTCCCCGGCCGGGCGTCGAACTCGCGTCGCTGCTGCCGACAGCTCCACAGCGCAGCGCTCAACCGCTGCGCCACCGGGGAGGCCCCTCTGCTGTCACCTTTGCCTGGCTGGGATGGGGTTGGCGGCCAGGACAATGCACATTCCCTTTCAATCAGATGGTGGCTACAAAGCCACGCAAAACACACCATTTGAGCCTTGTTCTCTCTGAAACAGCTCTCCTGAGGGGGCCATAGCTCAACCTGGCCAGCTGGCCCAGCCTGAGAGGCGCCAGGAGCATAACCCCAACTCCCGGTCCCACAACAGAAGCAGCACTTTGGAGGGGACGCACCTGGGTCTCCAGTATCCTGTTCAGTTGATTCCCGCCTGGGCCGGCCTCCGTGTCGGACTGAACAGCTCTGCCTGACTTCCTGGCATGCAGGCCCAGCTGGGGAAAGAGCAGGCACGATGTTGCCAGTCTTGATTTCTACTTCTGCAGCAGGAAGCAGAGCTCCCTAAGGCCCCCGTGGTGGCACAGCCTCTGGGCACCGGAGGCACGTGTGGAGGAAAGGCTGCCCATCAGCAGCGGGCACAGCGCCTACCCGTCGGATGAGAAATAACCTTGGGCGACGAGAGACTACTGACCTTTGGGGGTTTTACTAGGCACAGAACCAAGTGTTCTCCCAAATGTGCCAATGTTTGAGAGCTTCCACTGAAAATGGGTGCGAAGCAGTGTTAAAGCAGACGTGTCCTGGAGTGTTCTGATTCCCAGAGTGTTTGTGAAGGCCGACCCGCGGCTGGTTCCACGGTGCTACTGGCAATGAAGATGCCAAAGGCCCAGCGGGCACACAGCCCAGGGAAGATGGGTTAGCGAAGGTGGGGGGTCCGTCTTTGGAGCAGTTTGCATTTTTAACTCTACTTTGCAAAACTGACTCTTCCAGATTCTGACAGCTGAATCAGAGCTCTTTTCAAAAGTGCCCCCAGAGTTTGGGAGCATTTTAGTAGTAGGTGATTCTGGGACAACAGCGATTAATCCTGGAGCCAAAGAAATAGACACAGAGAGGTATCGAGGTTGATTTGTGTTCCCTGAATTTTTTAGGTAGAGCTTTGATGGACTACATGACTTTCTGGCCCTGCATAGTCCCCATTTCCCCATGAAATAGTGTATCAAACACTAATAATGAGTGATATTGATTGAATGGGGGATTTTCCAAGGAATAGATTTTTATGAGATGCAACGGTGCTTATTTGAAACATATTGACGTTTTTAGTGGTTGACAGCAAACGTGCTGAGTGGCTTCCAGATTTACAGGATGCAAGCTTTTTATAGGAAAAAAAACAATGAAGATCATTAAAATTCCTAAATTAAATTGGGAATCTGTAAGAACTATGAAGGTTTAGTCAGAAAGTAGCTGTCAAAGGGGCCGCAGGTATTAACACCGGGCTTTCCTGCCTCAGCAATCATGCCTTAAAAAACAATGGAAAGGACGATTCATTTTTAGCTGTTTTAATACAGGAACTCATCCCAATAGGAAATGGCTTGGCTTTTTTCCAACCCTGGGAGTTTCCAGCAAGTACGAATGTTTCTTTTGTGGTTACCCAGCGATCAGAGCCTAAGAAACACGGCAGTGCTAAGTGATGGAGTTATCTGAGCAAGACGGAGAGATAGAGACGGCATGGAAAGCAACATCTTTTTCATCAACTCGGTTGTCAGCTTCTAAATATATCGCGAGTCTCTTGGGGCTGGAATATTGTCAGCTACATATCTTTGTACAGCCCACCACGTACTCACACAGTAAGTCTAACACAACGAGTTGCACATAGTAGGCACCAAAAGTCACTTATTCAGGAACTCATTCATTCATTAAATACACAGTCCCCGAGGCCTACTCTGAGCTAGGCCCAGGGGACACACAAAGAGACGATAAGGCCTGACCTGAGCCTCCACTTTCACAGGCACATAGACAAACACCATCTAGCTTGATCAGCATGAAGAGACGTGTGCTGTTGTAGGGCGACATATTTAATGGCATGCGGAAAAGTTCAAGCTAGAGATTATAAAAAAGGGCTAACAATACTGTTTCACTGTTCTACAAAAAAATAAGAATGCATTTTCTGGAAAGAAGACTTTGGATCCTTCTAATCAAGGTGGCGTTGGCGGCTCATACTTGGAGCCACATCACCCTTTCTCTTGCCCATTCTACACACACATACCAAAGTGAGAGAAAATGTAGAGAGAGAAAAGGAAAAAGGAAAGGTAGCCATACTCCAAAACAAAGTATCTTTGGACTTCAAAGGTAAAGCAGAGCAGCACGCAGGGAGCAAGTGTCTGGGGGGCCTGCAGGGCGCCAGTTCTGACAACCACCTCGAGAGTCCGCGACTCCCATTTCTGATGGGTGCGGGGCGCAGGGCTGCACCATACAACATGGAAAGGAGCTTGAAATGATGGGCTGGAATCAGGCTCCCCCACTGAGAGAGGAGGCCAAAACCAGCTGTGACTCACTGCACCTCGAGCTACCTCTTCCATGAAGCTGCACGAAGTCCAGGGGCAGGGAGGAAGCAGACCAGACTGCTCATTTAGCCTTCGGGCCAAGCCGCCACGCCGTTGATGGTCTGTGGCTGGATCCCTTACAGTCAGTATCTTTGAGGGGAGGGGAGCCCTAGGCTGGAATGAGGGTGTGGGAGGGGGATGAAAGCAAGTGCAAAGTCATTAGACAGGGGCTTTCAAATGAGTATGCTTGCGATCCTCAAAGAGAGAAAGGAAAGAGAAGAGGGATAAATTTTGATGTGGAGAAATAAAACAATTAGAAATTAGAAATACTGGGAATTACACACACACACAGTAAAAAAGACAGAGAGAAACAAAGACAGATTGAATAAAACTCTATGGACTGGAAAGAGACAAGAATCAAACAGTCAAGAATCAAACTAGGGGGCCTCCCCAGTGGCATAACGGGTTGAGTGCAGCACTATGAAGCTATCCAGAGCCACTGCAGCACGAGTTCGATACCTGGCCAGGGAGATTTCCACATGGCGCAGCAGACCTCTCCTGCCTCGCCCGCCGCTCCCCTCAGCAGTGTACTTCAGTCCATCTGCCTGTTCTGCTCCCCACTCTGTCTCTGGTGAATCCTCTCACCGCCCCACACCTCTGGCCTACACCCCAGCATTGTCTGCATAGATAAATAAATCTTAAAAAAAAAGAATCAAATTAGTACACTGGAGGATCACATTGATAGACTCGTCTAAAAATCAGCCCAGTATGGCAGACATATTAAATAGTATATTTTAAAAAGAAAAGAAAGTAGAGACATAACAGACTTAGAGGTGCCAACACACATCTCAAAATTACGGAAGTTAAGAAATGGCAGAAAATGAATGTTTTAAGAGCTTATGGCTGAGAACTTTCCAGAGCTAAAGCAAATTATGAAAGTATACCAAATCTTTTTTACATCAATTAGTGATTTAAATATTTTTTTAAAAAATCTTTTAGAAAAGAAAATAGCAGAGTAATGTAAGATAATATCTCCATGACCTTGGAGCAAGCATCTTAAGACATCTTAAACAAGAGAAAAAAGCCACTAGCCCTAAAGGGAAAGTAGGCAATTTGACTACATTAAAATGAAGAACTTCTGTTCATCCAAAGACATAATTAAAAAACTGGAAAAACAGGAAACAAACTAGAAAATATATTTGTGATAAATATAAGCAATAAAGAACTTGCATCTAGAGTATTTGAAGAATCCCTGCAATTCAATAAGAAAAAGACATTTCCAGAAACATAGGATAAGGACTTGAGCAGAGTCCACAAAAGAAGCCACCCTGAAAAGTGCTCAACCTCATCTGTCACTGACAGATTTCAAGGTAGAACCATAGTAAGATACTACTGCAGACTGGTCAAACTGGGTTAAAAAAAAACCACAAAAGCTAGAAAACATCACAGGTTGATGGGCGTGTGAAACAACCAGAACCCTCCAGCACTAGTGCAGGAGTCTAAGTTGGGACAACTACATTGGAAACATGCTCATAGCTACTAAAGCGCAACATATGCACATGTTATGATACAACAATTCCATGCTTAGGAAAAGCCAACACAGAGGTACATAGAGTGCACTGAAAATCACGCACCAGAGTGTCCACAGCATTTAGCCTCCAACTAAAAAAGCCCAAATGTCTATTGCTGGCACTATCAACTAATTAGGTTGCATCTGTATAATAGAATACTGCTCAGCAGCGTGGACGCATCTCACACACAGTGGTGAACTTAAGCACAAGACACAAATCAGTACATAATGTGTGCTTTGATGTATATAAACTAGTTAATCTAGGGCAGTAGAAGTTGAAATCAGAGTTTCCTTTGAAGATGAGGAGCATGTGGGAAGGTTAGGGAGGGTTCAGGAGAAGGGCTCCTTTCTTAATCTGTGTGGTGCTCACATGGATGTCTTCACTTTGTGAAAATGCTTCAAACATACCCTTAGGGTTTGTGCATGTTTCTGCATGTATTAATTTATAATGGACAAAAGGCATCAAGGTAGGGAAAAAAGGTTATGTTTTCTCATTTACCTGAAAAGGGGGACAATATGAACACACACACACACACACACACACACACACACACACACACACACACACACCTGTGTGTCCTTGCTGTACTCGCCTGAAAAAAAAGAATATTCATAACATTTTTTAAAAGCCACTTAAAGGGAAATAGGACACGGGATAAAGGTAAAGGGACAACAGCTATATCTCTTTGCATATATTTGGATTGTATATCAGATTTTAAAATGAGTAAACATTTTGCATAATTATCATGCAAATTAAGTGACAATGAAAACAAAAGTCATTCCTACAAACTGAAAATTAAACAAATGAAATGACATGAACTGTGCGTTGAGTTGTGGCACAGCCACACACAAAGCAATTATTCCAAGTAGGAGTGATTTGACTGTTCATTCCCCGTGGGATATTCCCTAGGACAACAAGAAAGCCAACCAAACAACAAAAGTACAACCAAACGAAATCGAAAACCCCACAATGGCACACAGAAAGGAAAAGAATATTGAATTGTTCTCTGAAAGCATATTGATAATAAAAAATTGGTATATTTGTTCAGAACCTAGATGCTTTTTCATCGGCAATAATGAATTCTAAAAGATAATGTGACAGTCTTCAAAATGCTGAAGAAACATAGTTAGCGAAGTCACCAATCCAGAATTATATTCCATGCTAAACTTGGTCTAATAAAAGACATGTTTGTTCAAAAGTCAATGAAAAGTAAATAAATATTGCATAGAGATCAAAGTTCTGGAGTGAGCGAAATTATTCCAGATACCTTGAATTCTGTATCAAGACAAACTGAAAATGAAATTAAACAGATGACATGAACTGTGTGTTGAGTTGGTGGCAGAGCTACACGCGAAGCAATTATTCCATGTGACAGTAATGTAATAATTCAAGACTGAAGACAAAATAAAACACATTTTCTCATACAAACAATAAAAGAGCTTATTCACCACTGTTAAAGGATATATTTCAGTAGCTTGGAGAAAAGTGATCCAAGAAGGAAAGAATAGGATGCAAGAAGCAATCAAAATGACAGGAAGCAGTGAAATCTGTCACATCAGGGTGTAAAGGAAGCTAAAGAGATGTCATCAAGGGATGACTTTATTGTGACCAAGGAACATCACGAATTTGATTCAGCACTTTCAAAGACATCAGACAGCAATTTCCATCACAGCTTACCCGGGAAAGAAATCAAAGGAAGCCACATGACTCCCACATGCTTCGGGACAAAGCTGCTCCCTCCCACATGCCCTTCCTGAGAGGGTTTGTGGGCAGGGAAGTCAAAGGAAAGAGTTGGAGGCCACTGACATCAAATCACAGTGGAATGATTTCATAATAGGTGGCAGATATCAACTGAGAATGTTGGGCTTTCTCACGACACTTCACTATGTCCTCCAGCACCATCAACAGGCAAACAGGAAGGAATCCCCGTTTTCTGGGTGCAGAGGTCTACGGGAAGGGCAGAGAAAGAATTAGGGGTGCAAACGAAGAGGGAGGCCAGAAGTAGGGCCACCCAAATGCTCATGCCAGGGAATGTATTTTTAGACTTAGATCACCACTGATCCACGGAGGACCCAGAGCAGTTTTTCACAGCACCGCTGGGGCCGGGGGGGTGTCTGTCGCTGCAGCTCGGAAGATCATCTCCTCACAGCCACTCAGATGTTCCCTGGCAAGATGTGTCCGGGTGGTACTCTGTTGCTGTTAGGGT
This sequence comes from Scalopus aquaticus, assembly GCA_004024925.1. NCBI lineage: Eukaryota > Metazoa > Chordata > Mammalia > Eulipotyphla > Talpidae > Scalopus > Scalopus aquaticus. The sequence goes on along the minus strand of PVIJ01007058.1, from coordinate 75,423 downwards.
TTCTCACTTTTCTCCTGACAAATTTGAGAACCAAACGAACTGGAGCAGAGAATAGGCCTCCCCTAGCACCTTTCATGGAGAGGCTTAAAATCGCCCGGTGCCTGCACTTTAAGCCTGAACACTTCCTACTTAGACGGTTGGCCCTAACGGCCAGGGCTTTGGATGGATCTGTTCTTATTATTTACTCACGAAAAGTCCTCACTACTCACAAAGAAAAAAGCAACTCAGGATCCCTGCACGTTCAAGGCCTCCTTTTCCTCCACACAAATGGCTAATTGCCTTAAAATCCCAGAGGCAGTGCCAGGTAGAAGGGAGATGGAGAATAAAAGAAAATTGCTCCAAATGGCCTAAATATACCTATGAAGGAAAAAAAAGGCAGATTTTCCTACCAGCAAGCGCATCAATTAAACCTTTCAATGGGGAGATCTTACTTATGCTCTCAGCATTAGTCTGGAATATACATTACGGAACTCTATTTACTACTCTAATTAATATAAATGAGCAGTTACCATAGCAATTATTGCATTCTATGATGCACATACAACTCTGGCTATGCTCAGAGCTAGGGTCAACATTTTAAATCATTCTTGACTCATCATGAATCAAATGTCCCTTTCTGAATATTCTGATGCACGAAGGTTGAGCATTTATTAGTAATAATGGAATGTAGAATTAATGTAGCACATTTTCTCTTCAAAGTGCTTTAGCCATATTAACTAGCTAAGCTCTGCAGTGCCCCTTTTGTGAGCATCTGCCTTGCCTGTCTTTCTAGTGGGGAACCAAGGTGGAGGCCTGCTGAGGGCGTCCGGAGCCAGTCCCAGAGGGGGGATGATATTTTCTTGTACCATTTGGAAACCCAAGGCATAAAATTGTTTTATTTCTCATAGAAGTGACATAAGCGAGAAGAGTTTGCATCAAACCAACATTCACATATTCTTTGCGGTGTATGCCTGAGGAAAGAAGTCTGAGGAAATGTGAAAAAGCTGGAGTAGCCAGTGGGTGGGGGTGGGGGTGGGGGGCGGCAGGGCAGATGTTTGGCTGGGAATACAGACTGATGGACAGACAGGGCTGGGGGAGCCAGGGCCAGGCCTGGAGCCCAGCTCTCCTCTCTGACGAGCCCACCTCTCAGCCCCCCTTCCACGGCAGATCCACTCCTGGGCCCCTACGCGCCCACACCAGAGCACTGGGCTTCCAGCCTGTGCTCTCTTCACCAACTGGCGCGCAGCCTGGGCCCAAGCAGGTGCTCAGTCAGGGCCAGCATCTTGGGTGAAAGCCAGGGTAACGGCCCAAGGCTCCGAGCCCTTTGCTTGGGTCAGTACTCTGAGGGCATGGTGTTGAAATGCTTTTTGGGCCTCCCTGGTGGCGCAACGGGTTAAGCGCTGCACTGTGGAGCTGTCGGCAGCTGCGGCAAGAGTTCGATGCCCGGCTGGGGAGATTCCCACATGGTGCGGCCTCGCCCGCTGCTCCTGCCTCGCCCGCTGCTCCCCTCAGCAGTGTAGTTCCATCAATCCTCCTGTTCTGCTCCCCATTCTGTCTCTAGCGAAACCTCTCGCCGGCCTGCACCCCAGCTTGTATGCATAAATAAATAAACCTTAAAAAAGAAATGCATAACTTTATCTTTGACTTCATGTGTTCGAGGTGAAATCTGCAGGACAGTAAGGCTGGGGGCCTCAGCTTACTTCCTGCCTCACTCCAGAGATGTGTCCTAGTTACCTGCTCTCTGACCCTGGTAGTCTTGGGCACCCTCAAACACCCCTTCATGCATCCTCCTACAGGGACGCTTTGTCCTTGGCAGGGGTCCAAGCTCAGGCACTATTAGTAGTAGACAAATCTCCTTTTGATACTCAACCGGGACTTCTGGAAGTTAGGTGACACACCAGAAAGGGGGGCTCTGATGGGAACCCAGACCTTTGCTACTGGAGCTGCATTGCCTGGCGCCATCTTGGCTTAGAGAAGGGGTCCAGAGTTTGGTATAGCCTAACTCCGTGGCCAGCCCTGAGGTTGGAATCCAACCCACTGCTGTTCCTGGAAGGGCGGGGTGGCGTTGCTTTTCCCTCCCTTGTAAAATGAGAGAAACATCTGCGACCTGAAAGCGCAGAGTTTGCCTGCCTCGCGTGTGGGACTACAGCCAGCCAGAGTATCCTCCACAGAGAATGAGTGTTTCCGGTGCGTAGCTCCAGTTTCCCAGGGAAAGACATGTCTCAAGATCTGTCCTATCTGATGGCTTCCTTCTTGGAGGGCTCTTCAGGATTATAACTGCAATTGATTTCTTTTTATTAGCTGAGGAGGAACTCCAAAAGGGTAAAGGTTCATTTTGGATAAATCCTCAAAAGTTCGGAAAGCTCCCCAGACTCCAACTGAACTTTCTTAATCTCTCTCCAGCTTTGCGTTCTGGGTAATTATCCATATTTGTGAAGGGTAAACTGCTCTTGCCTTCTTCATCTCTGTCACTGCGGATTGCCTGCTGGTCCCAGAAGTCCCACTGCGCTTCTACTCGAGGCCTGCTCTTCTTTCTCCTGAGCCCTCACAAGGTCAGCATTGTCTGGGAAGACACAGAAGCAGCTCTTTCCCTAAGGGGGGCAGGCCTAACAGGGCATTCCATTCATACCACTGACTTGATAGGTCTAGGCCCTGAGGGAAAAAAATCCTGAAATTCGGGAGGTTTAACAAATGAAAAGGCCTTTTGAAAATGAATGAGGTACTAAATCTTTCTAGGAAGACCTGAATAATGGTCGCCATTGCCTTTAGTCACAAAGAAGGGAGAAATGTCTTGGTCCCTCTCATTTGCAAGAATTTCCTAACAAAGCTTTTCTGGCTGATTTCTGCCTGAGGAACTCTGTGTGTTTGCTAACCCCACCTCAGACAACCTTACCCCACAAGCAAGAGGAGAAGGGAGCTAAGGTGACTTGAAAATGCCCTCCTGCTGCACCCTGTCCTTACCCATGAGGCACTTGGTGTGGCAGCAGCCCTGGTCCCATGCTCCGGCTCTGGCACTTACCCCTGGGGACACCTGGCCCCAGTCATTCGCCTTTCTGGGCCTCAGTTTCTCCACCAGGAAAATGAGGATTCAGATGCTATCTGTAAGGGGCTTTCATTTTCATCTAACCTGGAAACTGTTAGTGAAAATGTTTGTATGGGTCTCCCTGGTGGCACAGGGGTTAAGTCTCAGCACTATGAAGATATCGCAGCCACTGCAGCAGGAGTTCGAACCCTGGCCAGGGAGCTTCCCACAGGGTGCAGCAGACCTCTCCTGTCTTCCCTCTGCTCCCCTCAGCAGTGTGTTTCAGTAGATCCACCTCTGCTCCCCACTCTGTCTCTGGTGAATCCTCTCACCTCCGCCCCCACACCTCTGGCCTACACCTCAGTTCTTGTATGCGTAAATAAATCTTTTTTAAAAAATTAAAAAAAGAAAATGTTCATAACCACAGTATAATCGTATTCTCTGTTACTAAGAATCAATTGTGTGCAATGCCACTTAGCAGTTGTACAAAGCCAGGGCCAGTTCCTAAAGGTCTTTGTCCCTCAATTTCCTCTTTTGCCAAATGAGGATAACAGCAGGACTCCCCTCCCACATCAGGCTGTCCTGAGAATTCACTGAGCAGAACCATGTAAAATCCTATATGCTGGTCATGAAAGAAGGTCTCAAGAAATGTAGCTGTTCTGTTTTTTTTAAAGATTTATTTATTTATGCATACAAGCTGGGGTACAGTCCAGAGGCGTGGGGCAGCGAGAGGATTCACCAGAGACAGAGTGGGGAGCAGAACAGGCAGATCAATGGAAATACACTGCTGAGGGGAGCAGCGGGTGAGGTAGGAGAGGTCCACTGTGCCATGTGGGAATCTCCCTGGCAGAGCGTTGAACTCGCATGGTGCTGCCGACAGCTCCACAGCTCAGCGCCCAACCGCTGTGCCACCAGGGAGGCCCAAGAAAGGTAGCTGTTCTATTGCGGGGTGCAGGGAAATACGTAGATATTTCATGCAAATAGAGACTGTGTATGCCGCTCCCTCAAAATCACTACTCAAATGAGTTTATTTGGAGGGTAACAGAATCGGCAGAAAAAAAGATACTTCAAAACTACCCGTATTTTTAAATTAAAAACAGGACTGTTTAATTAAATGTTTTCATGTCTTTATTATTTAATCTATAGTACTATCATTTAATTTACACTGGAGATGCATGTCCATGTGAACTGACAGACTCCTCACAATAATTCTGGGGGTCCAACCACTGAGGTCCATGTCTCCTGTCTTGGAAATATTTGACCAAGACAGTCAGTTGATCCTCCCACTTGGCTGCTTTGGAGGGCCCAGGGCAGGCCTGGCTAGACAAGAGAGTCCCCAGGAGCCCTGGGTCCTTGTCCCAGCTCTGCTAATCTCTAGCTTTGGGCCTAAAACAAGGTATATCTTCTCTGAATCTTGGATTCTATGACTGGAAGATGGGAGGCAAGCCAGTAGAATGGTCTTGTAGACCAGTCGTGCCAGCAAATAATGAAATTGTTTTAAATAGAATTTTCCATGAACTTATATTGATGTTTCTGACTACTTTAAATAAATGACCAAAAGGTTGTGTCCCCCTAAATTTGTATACTGAAGCCCTAAGCCAGAAGGTGATGGTATTCAGAGGGGGGACATTTGAAGGTAATTAGGTCACAAGGGTGGAGCTCTCATTTTAAACTTGGTCCCTCGCAAGAAGAGACATGAAAGAGATGCTCTCTCTCTTTGCCTGTGACAACACAGTAAGTCACCAGCCATCCACAAACATACCATTTTGGCGCCCTGATCTTGGGTTTTCAGCTTCACGATGACAAGAAGTAAATTTTGGTGGTTTAAGTCCACCTAGTCTGTTATTTTTGTCACAGTGGCATTAACTGACTAATACAATCTTTACACCAGGGGGAGACTCTTAAGGCAGAAAGTTGACTCTCCAAGCGGTATCTTACACCCTGAGCTGAACCCCAACAGCCCACTCGCCATATGAACGCTCACTGCTCCCTGAAGTGCACACTCACTTTACAGGAAGTGGAGAGAGCGCCTGGTGCTCTGCTGGTCGGCCATCTTGTTGGCCTTCATTCTAGCTAGACTGCGGACACAGGACCCAACCTTATTAGTATATAGCGTTACACAGACATGGCTGGAGCTTTTAAATAAGACTTTCCAGGGCCTCCCTGGTGGCACAGCGGTTAAGCGCTGTGCTGTGGGGCTGTCGGCAGCGGTGACAAGTTCGACACCCGGCCGGGGAGATTCCCACATGGCGCGGCAGACCTCTCCTGCCTCGCCCACTGCTCCCCTCAGCAGTGTGTTTCAGTGGATCTGCCTGTTCTGCTCCCCACTCTGTCTCTGGGCGCTCCGAGCCTCTGGCCTGTACCCCAGCTTGTATGCATAAATAAATAAATCTTAAAAAATAAATAAGACTTTCAAGGACTTGGGAGTAACAAATGAAAATTAATCAAAGTGGGCTTTGAATCTAGAAAATCATCTTACAAGCTTTGATGTATTCTCTAGAGAATGCCGGGTCTCTCCCATCCTAGCTCCAGGCCTGCCTGCGATCTCCATGAAAGCAATCTTGACAAGCTTCCAGGAGAACTATCTCAGAGATTTGTACTTCTTAAATTGTAGACTCAAAAGTATCAGTTTAAAGAGCAGTCAGGTCTCCTTTCCCTCTCTTGCCCTCCCCAAGGCCACCTACCTACCTAATTGTAGTTGTCTGAGAAGCCACAGTTTTCCAGCGCGAGACCCTGGGACTCAGGGCAGCGTACAGTGACCATGGGTTACACAGGCAACTTGAACAATGTAGGACAGCAACGGCAATCCTCATACCGACACCAAGAACAGAGCGAGTGCCTGCTACAGCCCAATGCTGTTCCAAGCATTTTACAGACGCCAACGAATTTACTTCTCACAAGATTATGAGGTCGATCATATCATCATCACTTAAGAGATGAGAAAACTGAGTCCCAGAATGGGAAAGTAACTTGCACAACATCACAAAGCAGATTATAGCACAGCTGACATTTGAGCCCACATGTTTGGTGAGATATATCCAGAAACAAGCCCAGGCTAAGCACCTCCTCATGGGAATTAGAGACCAATCTTCAACATTGACCACTACACCCAGATCATGTAGGTGCTAGAAAAGTGGCCACCTGCTGAGTGGATGTGCAAGGGAACTGTCACAAGCTGCTCTCAGTCTCCAGGGAATAGACAGACACGGAGACCAAAAGCAGCAGCATGCCTATGCAGAAGGGACAGTCACTGCTCCCTCTTAGAGAGTTTCCAGAAAGCATCAAAGAGGAAGACACTTCAGCGTTACGTGGAAAGCTTAAAATGAGCATCTACTGAAGTGTTCTTCCAGAGCAAGTGCAGCAGGTGCTCAGCGCACGCCGCCACCACTGTGCTCACAGAGAGGGCACAGTTCCGCTCCGCTCTGGTAAAATTCTACGTGGTGGGCCACATTTGATACGCACATCTGTAAGAAGCTACTGCAAAGCAAAGACAATGTCGAAAAATATATCTATATTCTCACAAAATTCACATCAGAAATTTTGCAGATCAAAAGGAAGTGGATATATGCAAAGAGCTGAAAGAAAAAAAATTCCAAGGCTATCATTTGTAATTGAAGGAGAAATACAGCACTTTCCAGAAATCGAAAGCTAAAGGAGTTAGTGTATGAAGACAGCAACTATGAGAGAAAATAACATTCCCACTGTTGGTGGGAATGTAAACTGGTGTGGAAAACAGTATGGTAGTTCCTCAAGAAATGAAACATAGTATTACCTTGTGATCCATTTCTGGGTATATAGCCAAAGAATCAAAAACAAGATCTCGAAGAGATATATGCACATCCATGCTCATAGCAGCATTATTTACAATAGTCAGAGGTGAAAGTAACTCAGGTGTCCATCAACAGACGAATGGATAAACGAGACGTGGCCTATAGATACAGTAGAATATTATTCAACCTTAAAAAAGCACGATGGAGATGAAGCTTGAAAACATTATGCTGAGTGAAACAAGCCAGTCACAACAAGGCAAATATTGTGTGATTCCACTTATCTGGGGTACCCAGAGTCAAATTCACAGAACCAAAAAGTGGAATGGCAGGGGCCCAGAGAGGGGAGATGGGAGATTTTGCATAATGGGACTAAAGCTTCAGCTTCACGAGATGAAAAAAGTTCTGGAGATTGGTAGTAAATAAATGCACTTACTACCGAACTCGAAGTGGTTAAGATGATAAATTTTATGTTGTTTTTTTTACTACACATTTTAAAAAGCATGCACATAAATCATGACTGTTACGCATGATCCTGGCCAAACATAAAGACATAATTTTGAGGTGATGTCCACAGCATTGCTGTTTCTAAAAGCCTTTCCCCCACATTAGCACGTTATTAGAAACATAATATACCAACTACTTAATTGGGAAAACATAGCCCCGGCATAATGATTGATGTGTTCAATAACCGAAACGGTATTTATTCTGTGAGAGATAAAGATCACGAGAGCCTTGTAGGGGAACTGTTGAAGAGAGGGTCTACAATCTGTGCTGCATGTGAAACAAGAAAAGCCCTTGAAAGGCAAAATATCGCCCCATGGAGTGAAGTCGAGGGCCCCCTCGTGCTTGGTTACAGCGACCCACCCCTCCAGTGGCCAGTCAGGGATCTTTGGGACAAATGGGGCCACTAGGATTTCAGCAGAGACAGATTCCACCCAAGCCTTCCACTAGACTAGCCTGTCAGCCACCAGGCTGTCCCAGGGTTGGGGTCTTGAGAGGACCTCTGTTAGCATTCCTGTTCTCAGCGAGTTCGCAGACCCCTTGGGGAAGACAGGAACGTGCAGTGTTTGAGAGCCTGGTTTCTGGAATACCCCAGCCCTGAACTCAAACTCCAGCCCTCCCACTTACGGGCAATGTGATCTTAGAGAATGGATTTTCCTCAGAGTTTCCACTTGCTCGTCTGTAAAAGAGGACAAATAATGGTACTGGACACAGGCTGCTGTGAGGGGGGACGCACGGCCAGCCCTCAGCCTGGCCCGGGGTGTTTATTGCGTTCTTACTACATTATTGCTTTCGACTCGATGTCAGTCACTTTAATTGGGCGGTCAAAAAAGGGAGAGTTCAGTGATCTGCCTGAAGTCATTTTGAGCTTAGATTTCCTGGAAGCCAGAAGGGTAAGTGTCTTCGGTCCTTTCAATGCCTGGACAGGGTTCAGTTGGTCAACAAGTGCCCCTTGGGGCTAGTTTCAGCATCCGGGTATGGCCTCCTGGTCTCCCGTTAACACACTATCGCGTTCTCAGCAGGCCACAATGCATTCGGCTGAAAAGAGATGGCAGACCCGGTCTCTGGACCATGGCTCTGTCCAGGGATTTCTGTCCATCAGAACAGCACCTCATCGCCCTAGAGCATTTGCCAAGTAGCTTGGTTTGGCGCCCACAGTCGAAAGACTTGAAAACCAAGTTCTCTCTCCTAGAACCACTGCAGGTCTTCCTTGATTAGCCTTGAGTGGCCTGACCATCCAAGAGAGGATGCCTTCCTCACCTGCTAGGGTGTCACCCCCACGCCCAACAAAGGACTATTGCTGTCCCCGAGCCAGCTGGGAAGTTGTGTGAGGGCCCAAGGACAACCAGCATAGCCCTGGCTACCAGAGGCCCCAGGCTTTGCTTGGGACAGATCAGCTCTTAATTATCTCCAATTGTCTGAAGTGGGGTCTTGTATCCCTCAAGTTTTGGCACATGCCAGGCACAGCTGTAAGCGCTTTCCACGTTTTACTTGTTTAATGCTCAGAAACCACCCGAGGAAGCAGATTCTCAGAGGCCACATCTTCCGGTGACTCAGCGGGAATGAGGGTCCTCATCCATCGAAGGGCCGAGAACCCTGAGGCAGGAGATGCTGCTGTGAAGTCATCTTTCCTGTCCAAACTCACTGTCCTCCATGAAGGGAGGACAAACAGGGGCAAGGGAAAAGAAGTCAGGACAAGCACTGAGCTTGAGATGAGTTACGGAAATGATCTGAGGCCCAGCACCTGACACACCTGCCAGCATAGAATGTAATACAGAGATATCGGATGGGGGCGAGGTGAACGAACGAACGAACGAATGAATGAATGAATGAATGAAGTACATACATTTTTTTCAACCAAAGATTTATGTCAAATGATCTGTGCTAGGGTCTGAACGTTCGTGTCCTCCCAGATTTATACGTTGAAATCTTCACCCCCTAAGTGATGGCATTTGCAGGTGGGGTCCTTGGCACCCTGAGATTAGTGTTCAGGTAGAAGAGACCCACATAAGTCTCTCATTGCTTCCACAGTCTGCAAGAAGACCTTCAGCAGAATATGGCCTGCTGGGCCGGACCTCGGGGTTCTGGTCACCAGAATTATGAGAAAGAAACATCTGTTGCTTACAGGCGGCAGTCTGTGGTGTTTGTTACAGCAGCTGGAATGCACTGGCCAATAGCTCAACAAACACAAACACACAGGCAACAAGAGACTTGATTTCTGCGCGGCGGGAGCCAGAGCCTGGGACGCAAGGAGAGTTTGCTGTCGGCGCCCACATCTGCACTGTGCGGTGAACTGGCCGTGAGGGCAGCAGTGCGGGTGCAGGAATGAAGGCGCGCGACGCCTGGTTCATGGAGTGCATGGTCAAGGGGAAGTCAGCACCTGACCCGCAAACCCGAAAAGGCCCTCCCCCCTCGTCCTGCCCCGAACTCCAGGAAATGAAGTCAGGCAATGGCTGCAGCCTCCAGGGCACCCGGCTGGACCCCCACTGAAAGCCTTGCTCCTTGCTATTTCCTTGGGAAGCATCTGTGCGGCCGCGCGGGTCAGCCCTGGACTATTAACCGCAGGCGATCTGGGCAACGAGGATTTGTCATCCTTCCTCTAGCGCTTTAGTCTGATCCCCAGGCAAGAGCTTTGAATCCTGGTTTCAGTAAACATCTTCTCTCTAATCTGTAAGCTGTTTATCAAATATGAATGCGCTTTTGAAACGAGTAACTCATTTCCCTGGCGTTTTTGTTCCAAAAGTAATTGGAAGTGACAATACAAAGAATTACACACGGAGTAGGATCATCGTAAAATAAATACAAAGTTGGACCTGCCCGCCGAGGCTCACTCCCTCGCGCAGCTTCCTCTCCAGGAGGCCGGGACTTCCCTAGGCAGCTCTGTGTTCCATTATTGATTAGCTTTTACGCTCTGGCTACATGTTAGATTAGGCCGGTGCCACGAATAGCGGAAGAACAGCCAGTGACACACATACATCTGAGGCACGAGCTTCTAACTTCCTCTATTTAAAAAGAAAGAAAACCTCATTTGGGTAAAATCGGAGAAATTGACAGTCTATTAACCCTACCCTCACAGTAACTTCTTATTTGTAATAAAGCCAAAGATCACTCTTTCCCAACTTGCCATGGGGTGTGTGTGTGTGTGTGTGTGTGTGTGTGTGTGTGTGTGCGCGCGCGCGCATGTGTGCACATGTGTGCGTGCACAGCCTCGTGGGTGGGTATCGTGTGTATACATCAACCACTTTGGCCAGCAATTTGAAACTAAGGCATTATAAGACATTCTAAGAGAATAAATGTTGTGTGTTATGAGACTGTTCTTTAAGATTAAGCCGTTAAAACTCTAAAATTCATATTTAAAAGGGGCTTCAAGCACAAATCTTTTGAATTTAACAAAGCACAACTGGCAACAGCACAGTCATTTTCCCAGTTCTGCCACAGTTTCCTCCCTCTCCTGTTCTCTCCATTTTCCTCTCTTGCTGCGGTATCTGCCTCAGAGACCGCACAGCCGCGGGACCAGTGAGGCTTAGAAGTCCGGGTCCTGACAGCTTCGTGCCCAAGCAGCAACTGCGCGGGGGCTGCTCAGCACGCTGCTTTGGCATTCCCCAGCCCTGGCATCCTGGCTGCTACAGTGAACTCCACTTCCCTCATTCTGGAATCTGTTTCTACTGGCTTGAGAGACACAGGCTATTTTATGCTGCCATTCTTTCCTCTAATCGAGAAAAAGGCCTTCGGAACAGGCACTTGTTGATCAGTACCTGAGTTTGTCTTGGTTTTGTAACACTTTACCACAAGCTTAGTGGCTTAAAAGGACACAAACTTCTTATCCTGCCGTTCTGGAGACCAGGAGGTGAACCTGGTCTCACTGGGATAAGATCAAGGTGTTAGTCTAGAGACTGACTGTGTATCTCAGCTCAAGGCCCGTTCCTCCAATGTCACAGCCAAAATAGCATCTCTCTGACCCTTCTTGCATCCCGCCATCTTTTTTTTTTAATTGAGGTTATACTAGTTGAAAACACTATGTGATTCAGAGGCACAGGTTCACATCCTCAGATATATGTTACCACACCACCAAGGCACACATGATTCTCCACCATAGTCCACTGTAACTCTGCACTTTGCTCTCCACCCTGCATTCCCCACTCCACCTTAATTCTACAGAGGAATTTCCAGGGCTTACTATTGGGTTGGTTTTGATGGACACTTTGGTTTGTTTCTTTATACCCCACACATCAGGGAACCCGTGTGATATGTGTCTTTCTCCTGACTCGCTTCTCTTAGCACCACCCCCTTCGCTTCCATCCATGTTGCCACAAATGGCACGAGTACATTTTTCAGTAGCTGATAAGTATTTCATTGTGTACATGTTCCACAGCTTCTCAACTCATTCATCTGTACTTGGGCACGTCAGTTGATCCCATAGCTTGGCTACTACAAATACCCCTGCAGTGAACACAGGAGTCCACATGGCCTTTGCATTGGTGCTTTTGGACTGGGTAGATACCCAGGAGTTGAACTGCTGGAATACATGGTACATCTGTAAACGGTAAACGGCGGCTGAGTTCGGTATAAGTGGTGCCCCCTGGAGGGGGTTGCTAATGAGGATAGCCCCAGGGAAATGCTGAAAAGGTATCCCAGTTTGGGGTGGAGACTCTGATAAGAAAAGGGACAGGAGAAGGAGTAGCAGGGACATTCAGCCACCATGATTTAGAGTTTGGGATTAAAGAATTCAGCGACCAGGAGCTTTGAGCCACCAGGAGCTTTGAGCCGCCAGGATGTAGTTCTGGATTGAGTGTTTGGAATCTTCATTGACTTTGGGACCTTCAACTTTGGCCCCCGCTGCGCCAATCTTTGAGAGGAAAAGTTTGAAGGCTTTGCAAGTAGCCGAGCAACGGAATCTGCTCCCGGTTTTGCTGCTATACAGCCAAGGAAAGAAGGTGAAGACCCAGAGTAGGCGCCTTGCTAAAATGCGTGAGTGCAGCCATTTGTCGGGCTGTTTGGCCAATGTAGCTGTTCTTTTGAGTATTGCTGGCCTGGTGCTGTGCTGGGGTACCACGGCAGCTCTGGGAGCATCTCCAGTTGTGTCCTGTGCCATTCTCATGAGTTGGAACCTGGCCTACAGTCTGGCTGCTACGTGTCTGCAGAGGCAGGAAGATGCCATCTTGGATATCTTGGCCTATTGTTCGGGAGAGGACCTACACGCCCTCAGTGGCAGAAAGACTCCACCTTTGCTGTTTCTTATTTGGGACTTAAAGGACTGGACACTGCTTTGAGTGACGTAAACAGCCATTTTTGGCCTCAGTGACTGTTCTTCCCCGGGTTGTTAAATAAATCCCATTGTTGTTGTTCGCTGAGCCTGAGCAGTCTGGCGATTGTGCGTGTGGGTCAAGAACTAGGACAGTGACCAGTAAGCAATTTGGGCAGTGTCCTTGGCTGGTTCTAGTGCCCCTCCCGCCCTGTATCACAACTATTTTTATACTTTAGAAACCTCTGTACTAATTTGCACAGGGCTGCGCCTGTCTACATCCCACCAACAGCGTCTGAAGGCTTCTTCTCCACATCCCGGCCACCATTTTTTCTCTTCCTTTTTCTGAGGGCCATCCGCACAGGAGTGAGGCGGCGTCTCATGGTGGCTTTGCTATGCATTTCCCTGATATGTGATGATGAGCATTTCTTCATGCGCCTGTTCAGCATCTGTATGACTGACCTCTCTTTCTGACTGAAGGCAGGAAAGGTTTCCACCTTCTAAGGACTCGTGATTAGAGTGGATCCAACTGGTTAATCCAGAATAATCTCTCCATCTCAAGGTCTTTATCCTTAATCATATTTGCAAAGTCTCTTCAGCCATGTAAGCTAACATATTCACAGGCCCTGGATATAGGATAGGCCATTATTTTGCAGGCCATTATTCTGCCATTCAAAGAATTCATCACGTTTGTTGTTGTTTTTTAACTTAGTGGTGCTAATGCTAGGAGAGGCCCCTCACTTCCAATGGATCTGAAAAGAACAGGAGTCACTCAACTCAAGAAACTCTTTTGACCCCTGTCATGGTCACTGAGAAGCTCATTGGCCAATACCTCAAGGCTCAGTTCCTTCAGCGTTTGGGGTCAGTGAAACAACCTGGCTATTTACTAGATCTTCCTTCCTGCGGTGACTGTTCTGTGTAGAGAGATGTTTTCAATTTCCATAAAACTCTGTTTAAAATTGTCTGTTGTTCAGAGATAGATTAAGTATGTGTATATTTAACATAAAAACCACATTTTCTTTTGCCAAATTAGCACCTAGCAGGCTTTTGCCTTCACTTGATAAACACCCTTTTCCATTTAAATGTCTCCTAAACAGCAGTGGGTTGCCCAGAGTGGAGGGAATGCAACACTCAGCAGAGATGCCATAATCACCTTTTAAGTCAAATTACTGGGCTTTCATTGACTCATGATTCCAAGGCAGTTAAAACAAATGTAGGTGACTGATGTTGAACTGGAGATCAATTCCATTTTTCAGCATAGGGAAGTAATATATTTGCCCCCCAAAAAAGTGCTTCAGTGCTAAAATATTTCATAATACACATTGGTTAGTGGGGGAGGGGGAGCAGTAATTTCCAGTTAGGCTCTTTTGGGGCCGACACCGGCGCTGGCGCTCACCTGGACGCATCTAGGACGCCAAGTCCGAGGGACTGGCAACGCCTTATCCATCTGGGCAGTCAGACTATAATTCAGGCCGAAAAAATAAATAATCCCTTTCTCCTCCATTTCCTGTGTAATTAAGGAAAACACTGGCTTACTCGCCTGTATATATTTATAATTTCATGCCTGCAGAAGTGACCTCAGGCTGTCTGCCCAAGGCACAATAAAATCACCTAAAAAGCAGTGACCGTCTAGTGGAGGCATTGTCAAGCGGCGGGCTGAAATGATTCCTTTCCCCATCTCTTTTGACCTGAGAATAGGTAAATGGACCCATCTGCTCCTGCGCCACTGGCTGTGCCTCACCTGCGCACACACCTGAGCAGGGCAAGATGCTTACGGCACTCCCGAATGTCTGAGTTTGACACAAGTGGCTATCCTGTTCACCTGGCGACTCCCAGCCTTGAACCCCTTAAAAACCTATTCCCTTCTGCGTTTCCACTTCATTAGGGACGAGGAGACCAAGAAGTCTTGCATTTGATCTCCAGTTTCCACCCTGTATCTATCCGCTAGCATGTCCTCCAGGCCATTAGTAATTCTGTCCTTCTTGTTAGTTGTGTGACCTTGGGCAAGTCCTTCCCCCTCCTCTCAGTCTCAGTCTGCTCATCTGTAACTGAGGCTGATTTGAGGGTGCACTTTAGTAAGACCATAGCGAGAGTGACTGAGACAGGGAGTCACCGCCCTGGGAGAAACACTATTTGTACCTCTTCTAACCACTTCTGAACATACAAAACATAGTTATATCAGCTTTTTTGCTTTGTGATTTAAAGTGAAATTGTCAGTGTCAGATTTACAGAAATATCACAAACTACTACAAAGTTTTCATGTATTCCACACCAGTTTTCCCCTATTATTGGGATGTTGTGTTAGCATGAGATGCTTGTCACAGGTAATGGACCAGTAGTGACGCTATTATGAATACAGTCCAGACTTTCTGCGTATCCCCTTAGTTTTTACCCAGGGTCCCCTTCCCGCGGCAGGACCCCAAGAGGGCCACACTTAGCTGGCCTGTCTCCTTAGGCTCCTCTTCACTCTGACAGTTTCTCAGACTTTCCTTGCTCTTGGTGACCTTGACAGTGTTATGGAATCCTGGTCAGGCACTTTGTCGCAAGGCCCACAGCTGGGACTCGTCTGACATTTTTCTCATGATTAGATTGGGATCGTGAGTCTGGGGGGGGCAAAGTTCCATTTTCATTTGATCTCGTCAAGGGTATTCACTGTCACTGTGACTGTTCACTCATTTGCCCCCAGGGGGTTTTATTTCTTTTATTGAGGCTACATCGGTTTACAACCCTCTATGTGATTCAGGGGTTCATACGCCACAGACCCCAGCCGGGTCACGCCTCTTCATATTGGACTCTCTAGAAGGAAGTCACCCGACAGAGACCACACTTATGGGGCGGGGAGTTATGTTCTACCTCCTTGAGGAAATATTATGTACATAAATTACTCGGCCTTCTGTACCGGAGATTTGTTTGTTCTCCTTCATTTAAGTATTGATTCTATCCTTTATTTAGGTCACATAGGCTCTTGGATATTTATTTTATGCCTTGAGTTAGCATCTAATCCTACTTTATTTATTTGTTGCTCAATTTGTTCTAGCTTTGGCTACTGTGAGTCCTTGACAATGGTTCCGGTGTCATTTTCACAACCCCTGTCCTCGTGTATCTTTGCGCGTGCCCTTACTTTCTGACACTACAAGCTGCTCTAGGCTGACCTTTCCTTCCCCGGCTCTGGAATCTGCCAGATCTGTAAGTCTTTCTTTGGATAATGGAATCAGAAACCAAGTTCTGGGTGCTAAGCACACTTGTTGCTCTGGGGCGTCACTGCTCCCAGCCTGTCTGAGTGGAAGAAGGGAGGTAATGTAGGTCAGCACTCAAAGCCACGTGACACATCTGCATCTCTGTATTCCTGCGCGCATGCGTCTCCACCTATGTCAATCCTAACACGAGTTCATGCTGTTGTCTGCGACTCTGCTCCAGGCCCACAGGGTTCGCTCGAGCCCGCCTCCCTCGCTTGTCTGTATCCTGCCACTCCAGCGACACCCCATCCCCGCCATCCACAACTCATTTGTCTCCTTTTCCAGCCCCATGAGGCGTGAATAGTGGCCTCAGAACTGTTGCCATGGATGGGGAGCGACTTCTCCACCCAGAAGCCAGTGTTTACAAACGTCCAGGTACTTTGGTCTTTAGACTTAACACCTCCACTCATTTCCAGTCACTCAGGCCAGCACTTCTGTCCCCATCCCTTCAGTGGGGTGTCATACACAGGTAGATAGATTATTTTGCCTCAGTCTGCCATTTGGGGTTTATGATCTCCCAAATGATTTTTATTTACTGTGTACACACTGGGATTCATATTGATACTGTAAAGTTACATGAATCAACACAGGCAGATTTTGTGTAGTCGCCACTATAGTGCCTAGAATAGTCCCACCATCCTAAAATATCTATTGGGCATCGCCTACTCAATGCTACCACCTCCCTAGACCTTTGCCAAGTACTGACCTGTTTCTTTGTTTTGTTTTGTTTTGGTCTTTACTTGTCTTTTCCAGAATGCCATAGAACTGGAATCACGCAGTGTTACCTTTTTCAGACCAGCTTCCTGCATAGCTCATTACTTTGTCTTGCTGAGCAGCATTCGTCATACGGGTGCACTGCAGTTCTCGATTCATTTACCCGCTGAAGCCTATCTCGGTTGTTTCCAATTTTTGGTGATTACGAATAAAGATGCCATAAACATTCATGTACAGGTTTTTGTGCACAACAAATTTTCAAAATCTGCTGGGTAAATACCTACGAGCATAGCTGCTGGATTAGTATAGCAAGACAATGATCCGCTTTGAAAGAAACTGCCAAGCTGTCTACCAACATGGCTTCCCACCAGCAATGACTGACATGTTTCTGTTGTTCTACATCCTCACCAACAATTGGTAATACATTTTTTATTTTAGCCATTCTTTTATGTGCATAATGGTTTCCTGTTGTTCTGGGACATTTTTGTGGCTCCTTTTCCCTTACAAAAAATTGAAGTAACACTAGTTTATAGCATTCATTTAGTTTCAGGTATAGAGCATTATAATTGAATGTCTATATGCACTTCATTATGGCCACCACCAAAAGGCTATTTTCCATCCACCATAATAGAATTGGCCCCTTTCACCCATTTCCCTCACCCCCAACTATCTTTTGGTGCCCCACAACCTGTTCACTGTATCTAACAGTTTGTTTAGTTTTTTTGTTTGTTTTGAGTACTTGCTTTGTTGTTTTCTTTTCCGCATATGAGTGAAATCATGTGATAAGCTTCCTGATATGGGCATTTGACTCCAACAGCAAGGGAAACAAAAGCAAAAAAAAAAAAAAAAAGAAAAGAAACGAATGAGATTATGTCAAACTAAAAACCTCCGCAAAACCAAAGAAACCATGTCACAATGAGAAGGCAACCAACAGAGTGAAAGACATTTGCAAATTACACATCTGCCCAGGGGTTAATGTCCAGAATAAATAAGACCAATACAACTCAGCAAATAAAAACAAACAACCCAGTCAATGAGTGGGCATAGGCTCTGAATAGACAGACGGTCAGCATCACATGGAAAATGCTCATCATCCTTAGGGAAATGCAAAGCAAAGCCTCAGTTAAATGCAAATCAAAGCCTAAGAGAATGGCCTAGATCAAAAAGAAGAGAAACAGCAAGTGCTGAGGAGGATGTGGAGGGAGAGGATCTCTCGCACACAGCTGGCAGAACGTGAATCTGTGCGCCACTATGGAAAACAGTTTGGATATTCCTCAAGAAATTATAAATATCTATACCATATGATCCAGTTATTCCACTTCTGGGCAGTTATCTAAAGAATATGAAAACACTAATTCAAAAAGAAATATGCACTCCGTGTACATTGCAGCACTATTTACAACAACATTAAGTTTATTAAAATTGAAAACTTTGGCTTCATAAAAGACATTGTTAGGAAAATCAAAAGATAAACCACAAACTGATGAAGGATAAATACACAAAGAAATCTTAAACTCTTAAACCACCCAATTTAAAAATGCGCAAAAGGTTTAAAGTGACACCTCACCAAAGGAAATGCACCGCCAGCAAAGAAGCAGATGGGAAGAGGCCCAACATCATTTGTCAATAGGGAATTGTGGGTTGAAACAATACGTGAAATCATCTGGTGTTTGTCTTTCTCCATCTGACTTATCTCACTTAGCATCGTGCCTTCAAGGTCCATCGATGTCATGGCGAGTAGGAAGATTTCACCTTTATAAAAATAGTTGAATAGTATTCTACTATGCTACTGTTTTATTTTGATTTTTTGCATATGTTCAAGTTGTCCTAGCTCCATTTGTGGAAAAGACTCTCCATTAATTTGACTTTGTGCCTTTGTCAAAATCAGTTGACTGTAGGTGCGTGACTCTATTTCTGTTTCATTCAATCTTCAATACACGCCGTCTTCCACCAGAACCACACTGCCTTGCTCACAACTAGCTTGTACAAAGTCTTGAAATCGAGCAATAGGAATCCTCCAACTACGATGTTTTTTCCCCAGATTTGTGTTCCTATATTAGATCTTTTACTCGCCTTATATGTTCTAAAATGAACTTGTCAATACCTACCAAAAAAAGTTAGGAGTTTAATTTGGATTGTGTTGACTTTATCCTATAGATCAAAATGAAAAGAACTGTATCTTTAAAATATTGTCTTCTAATTCAATAACATGGACTATCTCTCAATTTCTTTAGATATACTTTCATTAATCAGTGTTTGGCAGTTTCTGCATACAGATCCTACAAATATTTTGTTAAAATAATAGCTTAGTATTTCACTTATTTTAGTAGTTATAAGTGGTCTTTTTAAAAATTCAAATTCCAGTTATTCACTGCTAGCATGCAGAATAGCATTTGATTTTATATATTGACTTGTCTCTTGCTACTGGGTATTATTAGTTCCGGGGATATTTTGTAAATATTTTGTGATTTTCTACACAGATCATCATGTGTCTTTTAATAAAGACATTATTCCTGTCCAATTCCTACACGTGTTAGTCCTTGTTCTTATTTTACTGCATTAGCCTGAAGTTCCCTTACAGTGTAGGAGTGGCGAGAGGACATCCTTGCTTGTGCCCTGTCTGAGAGGAACACATTCAGTCTCTATCAATTGTGATGTTACTAAAGACTGTTCATTAATACCTTTATTGGGATAAGGACATTCCCCTCATTCCTGGAGTTTTGAGAGTTTTTATTATGAAAGAGTGTAGAGGTTTGTCTCAGGTGTTGCTTGCATCTATTCATATAATCACGTTGTTGTCCTATTCAATCTGTTCAAAGGAATTGCATTGATTGATTTATTGATATTGGAAATAGCCTTTCATTCCAGGAGTGAACTTCCCTGGGTTACATATCTTTTTATATATTGCTGCACTCAATTTGCCAGTATTTTGTGAAGAATCTGTGCTCATGAGAAATAGTGATAATGTCATTTTCTTTTCCTGAAATGTCTATTTTTGCTACTAGGGCAAAGTAATGTTGGCCTCATAAGACTAGTTGGGAAGTGTGTTCTCTTATTCTATTTTCTGAGAGACATTGTGTCAAATCAGTATTAAGTCTTCCATAAGGTTTTTGTAAGATTCATGAGGAAAACTATCTGGTTCAGGTGTTTCTTTTTTCTTTTTTTTTTTGAGGGTTTTAAACTACTAATTCGATTTTTAAAAATAAATATAGTGCTTTCAGGTTATCTGTTTCTCATTGAGTAAATACTCTATATGCCTTCCAAGAAATCGGTTCATTTCATCTAACTTCATTAACTCTCTGTGGGCATGAAGTTGTTCATAATATTCCTGTATTACCTTTTTAATACCCTTGGGCTCAGGTGTGATGAACCTTTTTTTTTCATGACTTATATTTGTAATTTGTGTCTCTCTCTTTTTGACTTAATGAACCTGCTCTTGATTCACTCTATTTTTCTGATTTCAATTTTATTGATCTTTGGCTTCATCTTTAGCGTTCCATTTCTTCTTACTTTATTATTTTCTCTATTTATTAAACTAGAAGCTTAGGTTATTCATTTTAGATCATTATTATTTTCTAATATTTGTCTGTTATTCTAAAAAAGGTCCCTCTAAGCATTATTTTCAATTGATCACAAAGTCTGATAAGTTGTATTTTCCTCTTCATTTAGTTCAATCTATTTTAAACTTTCTCTTGAGATTTGTTCTTTGACCCCTGGTTTATTTAGAAATGTATAATTTCTAAACATCTGGAAATTTTCCAGCTATCTTTCTGTTATTGATTTCTAGTTCAATTACATTTTTTCAGTAAACATTTTTTATATGATTTCTTTTCTTTTAGATTTATTAAGGTGTGTTTTATGACCTAGAATGTGGTCTAATGTAGTGTTTCATGTGAACCTCAGAAAAATGTGTATTCTGTTGTTGGATGGATTATGCTATGAATGTCATTTAGATCAAGTTGATTGATAGTACTGTTCAGGTCATCTATATCTTTATTGATTTTCTGCTTGCTGGATCTATCAACTAATAACACAGGGGTGTTGAACTCTCCAACTGAAATGGTGGTCTATTTCTCCTTCCAGTTATATCAGACTTTGTCTCATGCATTTTGATGCTCTGTTGTTAGGTGCATAAATGTTAAGGATTGCTATCTGTCTTTCTAAAAGTAATTTATTTACCATTATGTAATGTCCCTCTTTATCTCTTGATCTTCATTATTCTGAAGGCTTTTTTGTGTCTGAAATGAATACAGCTACTCCAGCTTTCTTTTGATTATTGTTGGCATGATGCAATATTCCCCATCTTTATTTTTAATTGATTTGAATCTTTATAAATAAAGTGGGTTTCTTGTATGCAATATATGCTTTTATCTTGCCTTTTCAAAAAAATCTGTTCTGACAAACTGTGTCTTTGACTGGTTTATTTAAGTGATTCACATTTAGGCTGATTGTTGAGCTACCATCGCTGTAGCCATTTCCTATCCATTCCTTTCAATGATTTCTTTCTTTCTACTTTCTCTGGTTTTAATTGAGCATTTTATGATTCCAATTTACCCTCTTTATTGATGTTAAATTTATACTTCATTTGTAAACATCTTTAGTGTTACACTATGGTTTATACTATATAATTTCAAATAATATATGCCCACCCTCAAATAACACTATACCAGTTCACAGAGAATGCAGGTACCTTATAGCAGAGTACTTTCATTTTCTTCTTTCTGTCTCTTGTGACGTTGCAGTTATTCATTTATCTTATATATTTACTATAAACACTCAAAATACTGCTAATAGTATTGCTTTAGACAAGCATTTACTCTTACTAATTAAGAATAATGAAACTGAGGAGAGAGAGGTGGACACTGGGAAAAGGAGGTGGGTTGAGAAAGTTTCCAGGTAGTAGTCAAAAGGCCAGTGGTCTTTAAGGTCCTTAAGAGCAATTAGTAGTCAGGAGGAGTGATGATTCACATCTCCACTGAGAATTAAATATGACCGCCCCATTTTGAGGGACTTTAGGTAAGACCTACAAAATCTAGATAATGGGGAAGGGTAGGAGAGAACAGAATGTACCACCCAAAAGGGCGGCTGTGCGGAAAGGCATGAGGAAATGCTCTCCCCCTGCCACGTGACCCACAACAATGAACTTGGGAGATGAGGAGCGTAATAGGTAAGTTTGGCAGACTTTTTAGGTGCCAATAAGGAACTGACCCCTTTCTCCAAACATAACATCGTGGCCTCTCCCACATTACCTACCCTTATGAAGATTTTAAAGGGAAAGACACAACTGGATTAACTTATTTTCATTTATGTCAGAATCGGTGAAATGATGTGTAAACTGAGAGGTGGCAAGTTGTTTGAAAAGTGTGAAGTTCTCTTGTATTTGAACCTAAAATAATTTGCCGATTTCGAAAACTGTGTAAGTGAAATTTATTGTTCTTTGTCAGTTTATTTTAGCACTAAACAAAGCAAGAAAATATAATTATCTTCATTGTGGTGGTTAAAATTATGCCTTTTGCAGATGTTTTGGTTTTCTTAAAATTCCCTTATATTTCTTCCTGTCATAATTATATATCAAAGATCAATAAAAGAAATTTTACACTATTCACTATTCTTATTCTAAACATTCCTTTTTTAATTTATGAATACTACTGGAAATTTGTTCTATTGAGTAGGAAATGTTAAAAATGCTTCCCCTTCATTTTGGGGACCCTGCTGAGAGATCTTTCGTTACCTAAAACCTTATAGAAGCCAGACTTAGTGTCCAGGATTTTGTTTTGCTTAAGGAATTGCCCTTCCGTTCCTAGTTTGCTAACCCACTGCATGCTAGATTTTGTCAAATGCTTTTTCCGCAGTGATTGAGATGATCACACGTTCAATTTTTAGCTTGTTAATAATGTGAATAACATTGCTTGATTTTCAAATGTTTAACCAACACTGCATTTTTGTGACAGATGCCACGTGATGATTGTCTGTCTCATCTGCATGGCTTCTGCTGCTATGTCTTCAGGTACAGCAGCCTTTCCTTCTACTCTGTCTACCCAATTTACTGCCAGCCCCATCAAGTTATTTGTCATCACAAACACTTGAATTTTTTTTATGTTTTCTATAACTCCACTCGAGAGCCTGGATTTAGTTACTTGAGTGTACCTGTCTGCTTCTCCTATAATCTGTCTATTCTGCATCCGTTTCCATTCTTCGGGGGAGCTTGGTTCTTTTGTTTTTTCTTTTAGTTGCATTTTTCTTGCCTTAGTGAGGTGAAATGGCTTGGAATACAGCGTAGGGCTACTTCTGTATTTTGCTTGTGAATTGTCTGCTCATGTGCTTTCGTGTTTTTTTCTATCAGGTTTTGGGTCCAAAAACATCTCAGTCTTTAAACAGCAGGGGTATCAGCTCTCCACTGGACATCTAAGGTAGAGATATGTTTTCCCAGTTTCTCAGTTGCTTTTTGATTAATGTTTATGGCATGTTTTATTCTGACTTTTATAGTTTTAAGGAATGTGGTGCATCCTGGGTAAGGAAGCCCCAGGGGACAGCCGGAGGTGAGTGCTTTGGAGGAAAGCCAGCAAGCCAAAAGGGTGCGTGCCCCCGTGAGCGCCTCGGCTGGCCGAACCAGCTAGTCACTTGGGAGCGCAGGCCTGCAGTGAATCCCGCTGTGCCTGTCCTTCAGGACTGTACCCCAAACAAGAGACACGCCACCGGGAGACTGTATGCACAGAACTGGATTGGTTACACAGAATCTCTGCCAGTAAGCCAGAGGCCTGTTGTGGCCCCGGCTGACTTCGGGAGGTGCCAGCCCCCTCCCGCCCGGGGCTCCATGTTGAGAAGGGCTCCAAGTACTTGGTTTGATGTTCTGCTCTTGCAGTCTTGGTATTTCTACTGATTTTTTAACAGGGGAGTCTGAGTTTTCGTTTTATACTCAGCCTCAAAAGTTATGTAATTGGTTTGGTCTCCACCCTTCGGCAACTACTATCAGAATTTGTGGCAAACACCAGACCTCTGAGGGGGTTGAGCCCCGCGGCTCCACTGCTGCCCAGCTGCTAACAATTCACAGACTCACTCATCCGACTTCCCATGGGAAAGACATAAAGACGGACACACCCTCGACAGCAAACAAGTGGGTGTTTCTCGGGCTCTCTCCCATCAGGCCCTCCCAATCTGGCGCGCATGCAGAGACGGGACACCAGCTGCTAGGGCCTCCTGTCTGTATCTGCAAAATGCATCTGGAACTCGTTCTCTCACTCGCCAATGGAAGTCACGCGTGGCAACCCAGGGCCGCCCCATGAGTAGGCGACGCGGGCTGACTGCTGGATTTGAAACCTGTGAATGCTCTTGACTTCTAAGTTCTGAAAGGAGGCCCTGACCTGCTGGAGTCTTGGGGTATCTGCTGCTTCTGAGTCAGAAGAAAAGGGCTGGCAAAGGCTTTGTAAGTTGTCAGGACATCAAAAGGCCCTTCCAACCTTTTCATAATTGTAAAGGATTCAGCAACATCTGGATGAGATTTTGCCTCAAGTGCCCAGAAATTCTAACAGGAGGAAAAGGCGAGGAGCAAAATATGCTGGTCAGATTCCAAAAGCAGCAGAGGATGTGGGGGACCCCAGATGAAACCTCACTCGCCTTGCGCATGTATAGTTCACGCCAAATGAAAGCGCTTTGTCCTTTTTGGAAACGCTGGTCCTCGCTGTCTCTTCCAGAAGCCATGGAGATCTGAGGGAGCAGATTTGAAAGGCTCAACAGCACGTGTTTTGAAGGACAGAGCATTCAGGGCACCGCCAGCTGCTCCTTTCATATCGTTTCTAACTCGCTCGCTCAACGGTAGAGGGTCGTCCACCGCGCCCGACGCGGGCGTGTCACTGATGTCTTCCTTTCATAGTTGCTGCAAGTCAAAGTGACCCAACTACAGAAACGGGCATTTCGCACCCGAGAGATTTACCCCGGATGGTTCCACACAGTCTCCTTCGACGCCTCTTCCATGCGCACGAGGACTCCCCATCCTCAGTGGTTCCCGGCACCCCCATGTCTGCAGACCCTCCAGCACGGCCTGTGATGGGTTGAGCAGGAAATTTGGGAAGCTGAAAGGGGGTGAGTTTTGGCCCCTCTGAGTGTCTCTAGCTGCAACCTGATGACAGCGGGCTTGGCAGTGATGGGACGGGCACTGTGGCGGGCATCTCGATGGTGACCTGCGACAGCATTCCTGGGGACACCAGATGCGTCAGCTTTCCTGGTTCCTCATCTGGCACATCTAGTCCAAGTGGCCTATTCCCAGGGCCCATGGGACTGGCTGAAAGAAATCGGAGGGCTCACCTTCCAGGCGCTTGAACCCTGTGGGGCCCGGGGATATGGTCTGTCATCTGGTTTGTGAAGCAGGAATGTCACCACTAGGAGCTCACCAACAGAAGCAGCCCCATGAGACTGAAATGACTGCCAAAAGTCAGCGCTCAGACCAGGGTCCCCATGGCGGGTGGGGCCAGCAGCTACTCCCACTGTCACCCCAGCCTTTTCTCATCGGAGAGACCAGTTCTCTGGTCGCCACGGACAGCCACGTCTAGGGCGCAACAGATTTGAATCAGGAGAAGTAAATGGGTTTACTCTTACTAAATAAATATGCTTCCGACTGAGAAGGCAGAAAGCAAACATAGATCCCTCCCCAAGACAGACAAAGCTTCCACATCACATGGGGTTCACAGGGGAGCTCGTCTCTCTCACATCAAGGAGCTGGCCCCCTCCTGCAACATGCAAGTAACAAACAACCCAGCTCACACGCATGAGGATGGTGTTTATGTAATAAAACACACACCCAAAGTCAAAACCCAGACAATAGCAAGTGTTGGCAAGGTTGTGGGGAAAGGGAGCCTTGTGCCCTGGGCGGGGGGTAAGTTGGTGCAGGGTGGAGGCTCCCCCAAAACTAAAACTAGAACTATGACATGGCTTCAGCAATTCCATTTCTGGGTATTTATCCAAAGACTCGAAAACAGCGCCCTACGATGCCGGCGCCCCACGCTCATCACAGCGCCATTCACAGCAGCCGAGAGGTGACAGCAGGTGACACATCCATCAGCTGCTCAGCGGGTTTTAAAATATGCTGTATGCATGCCCTGGACTGTCCTTCTGCTTGTAGGGAGAGGGAGAGCCTGTGACCTGCTGGGACACAGACGAAGCTTGAGCGCATTGTGCTGCGTGAGTGAAGCCCCGTGAGCGATCTCAAAGACAGTCCAACTCAGAGAAGCAGAAAGGACAACGCTGCCTAGCACAGGGCCAGGGTCAGAGAAGATGCTTGAGAAATGGCCATTTTCTTTCCAACTCATGGCATGGTGATGAGGAAAACTGGCAGTCTCACTGGCCTGAGCTGCTACCCGCCGGGAATCACACAAGGTGGCGTGGTCGTCACAAGAGGCAAAGTGTTTGCTGCCCTCTTTAAGCAGGGGCGGGAGATGCAGCACAAATTATATCCCACAAACCAGACCTCAGTCAGGGCCGCGGTGATCCTTCGCCGGAGGGAAAGCAGTAGACACACCTGCAAGGGAGAGCCCGCCCTGGAAAGCGGAGTAAGGCGCACGCGCAGTCAGGCTGGGCGTCAGCATTTACGGCTGCGCGTCCTGAGGCCGTCTGCTCTGTACCGGCGTCCTTTGGGCAAAGACGTGGGGCTCCAGGCAAAGGGAGGAGGAGCAGGGCTCTGCGTGGTAAGATAAGGGGTGGGAGGATGGATGGAAGCAGAGCGGGGCCAGCAGTTAACCGCAGGCACAGAACCCCCTGGCACAGAGGGTGCGGGAGTAAACGCGTTGGCTGAAGCGCCCGCCCTAACGAGCTGGCAGACTAGCAAGAGAGACAGGTAGCAAACGCACGGCAGTTAGCGTAACGTAACTTATCAAAGGGTGATCAGCGCTATGAAACAAAATAAATTGGGCTAAGGGGTCGATGCGTGACCCACCGTACCGCGAGGTGCGTGGAGGGGCTGTTTTAAGATGGAGTTATCACGGAAGGCGTCTCTGAAGAGCGGACTTTCCAACAGAGGGGTGACTGTGGCAGGGAGCAAGCCCCACAAAGCTCTGGGGAAGCAAGTGCAGAGACTCTGAAGCATTCGCGCGACTTGGTGAGAAGAGCAGCCCGCCGGCGGCCAGGGAGAGGGTGGGGCGCGAGGGCAGAAGGGCGGCCATCACGTGAGCGCTGGCAGCCTCCGCTGCTGTGACCCCCTAGGGCCAAGCACCATCGCCCTGGCCTGGATGCCTGTGGCCTTCTCCTTAGGTGACCTTAGCTTCTGCCCTTGTCTCCTCCAACACACCCTGCCGCTTCCCAAACCTCCCCGCGCGGCAGGGTCACGGGGCCGCTTTCACAAGCTCACAGGCCCTGCGATGCTCCAAACCAGTAAATCAAAAAGCCTGGAGTAGGAGCTGGGGGTCCAATTTGCAGCAAAATTTGGGGATCCCTTGTCTGTTCTCCACGCTGCAGTGAGTGACCCAGATAAGACAGGCCTAATCACGCCTCCCTCCCCGACTTAAACCTCTCCTGACCCCACTGCACTTGGGGTGGAAGCAGCGTTCCCTGTGTCCCACGAGGCTCTCCAGGACCTGGCTGACCCTGCTCATCTCCCCGTTGCTATCTGGGGCGTCCCCCCTCGCTCGCCACGCTCCAATCACTGGCCCTCTTCCTGTTCCACAAACAGGCTGAGCTGTTTTCTCCTCCTGAGTCAGAGCCCTAGTACCTTGAAACTGGAACCTTCTTCCTGACGAGGCTGCAAGGCTGGCTCCTTAGTAATCAGGCCTCGGCCCTGCTGCCATTTCCCCCGAAAGGCCTTTCCTGACTCTTGGAGTTAATTCTGAACACACCCATCTCCGATGGACGCCGTTGGAGTCTCCTTTAGAGACTGAAGAACTTATTTCCCCAGATGCTGGAGGTGCAGCTAGCACGTGACCTTGGCTAGAAAGCGCACACCTTAGCAGGTGCAGCCTGCAGTGGATGACTTGTCTGCAGTAAAGCTGAAAGTCACAGCGACCTCACTTCAATGTGGGTTAATTCCCCCGTCAGTCCTGCTTCCTGCCATCCCACAGAAGCCCCTGACCCACGGGCACTTCCTAGTGACACCAGCACCTGATTTCCCTCTCAGCACCTGCACACGCAGAAAGTAGTGCCTGTTGGCCGGCCGGCTGCCAAGGCCTCGCCACCCAAGCTGGGCCCCAGGAGTAGTCTCAGCACATGGTAGCAGGCCTCTGTGAACACGTGTACCCGGAAACTAGCATGCGACACTTAAAGGCAGAGACTCACCAGCAAGGGCGCGACTGTGTGGCTTTTGCTAGGCAGGACTGGTGCTTTGAGAAAGGTGACAAAAGACTGCGAGTGATTAACTGGCAATTAAAAGCAAAGTGTGGAAACCAAGGGCTTCCCTGGTAGAACTTCTGTAAAGAGGCTCTCAGCTCTTGCATTCAGAGAACTGAAAATATTGAGGTCTAGACCTTGAAAATAGTCACCAGCTTGGCAGCGCTCCCAAGAAGCTGAAATCCCCAACCGCAGCCTGTCACGCCAAGGTCGGGAGTCCGGAGGGCAGGAACGGGGCCAGACCTTGCACTGGGAGACCCGCGCCGTCTGAGGGATTTCCCAAGACCTCTGCAGCTGCAAACGTAGCCTGCTCCCCCGCACACATTCTCCTTCCTGAGGGTGACACAGAGCCTCTCCCCCTAAAGGGACACGCACTCTGCAGGACCCGCGTCCTCTTCTGGCTGACAGGACACTAACTAGACATGTCGCTGTATAACCCTGAGCCACATGGCCTTAGAAGAGCTGCTGGGCCAGGCCAGTGCGACGCAGCAGGCGCCAGGCGGCGCTCGCGGCGGGTAAGAGACTCACTCGGAGAGACCAGAGTCACTCAGGAGAACAGAATATTCTCTTATAGCGCCCTCTTTAAATCTAGTCATTAGACTAACCACCATCTGAAATTACCTTTTGTGTTTTCAATTGTCTATTTTCTGTCCTTTCCTCTAAACTTGTGCCACAAGAGCCAGGGCCTCAAGTGGTTGGTTCACCATGAACCGAAGATACTTTTCCCCACCCCAACTCAGCAGCCAGTGCTGTTCTACTCTCAGCCCTTCCCTCTCGCGTGCCCTTCTGACCCAGGCGCCACAGCATTTGCTCAGGGTTCCCGCAGTAGTGGAACCTGGTGTCGCAAAATATCAGTTCTCTCTAAACCAATCTACAGATCCAATACCAGTTCTATTCAACAGGTGTGTGTGTGTGTGTGTGTGTGTGTGTGTGTGTGTGTGTGTGTGTGTAGAACCTGGCAAGCTGGCTCTAAAATTTATAGGGAGATGCATAGAGCCGAGGATATGCATTGAAAAAAACATGCAGGGATTTGATGTTGTGGACATCAAGACTTGTTATAAAGCGACAGTAAGACACCGACAGAAATAAAGTGATCAGCATAGGAAGCCCAGAAACAGCCCCTCACACCTGAACACCTTTATGTAAAAGGGGGCACGGTAGCGCCAGAGGAAGGACCGCCTTTCCGATCAATGGGGTTGGATCAATAGGCTACATAGTGGGGGGGGGGGTAAAACGACAGCTCATGGACCGATCCCTCATTTACATAATAAATCAACCGCTACTGTGTTGTAGGCTAAATGTGAATGGCCAAGTAGGAAACCTTTTAGAAATTAAAGCAGGAGAGTAGCTTCCTAATGTGATGATTAAAAATAGTATGAACTGGGACATAAACTGCACTAACAATAGAGGAAAGTATTTAGGAACCGGAGCACATTTAGCAACTTATTTTTATCCAAAGATATCATTCAACGAGTGAAAAGGCAAGCCGTGTTTACCATGCCCTTACAGTCCATGTAGCGCGCAGGCTTGTTGAAAAATGCCAACCCGTTCGTATCGCTGCCTTGCTTAAAATCTGCCACACTTCTCACCCCGGCCTATTCTTCGTTTGGCTCCACTTTTCCCACCATAAACCAGCCACATTCCAGCCTCCTTTCTTACCTCTGGGACTCGTTACCATTCTTGTTTTCTCCGTCTCACGCCTACTCTTTACTTCACTCTTGCATTCCTGTCACTCAGACCTCAGCTTAAATGTCCCCTCCTCAGAGGAGCTGCCTCCAAAAGGCTGGCTGGACTAATAACACAGTCATCTCCTCACTCTGGAATTCACTCTTCCTATCTAGCCACAACAGCCAAGAATTTTCTTTCACTGAATATTTTTTTCAAGTGCATAAAGTATCTGTGAAGTTTATTCACTGCTTTATTCAACGATTCACGGAACATGTTTTTGAGGAGACTATTTAGATGAGTGGGTGCGGGTGACACCCGTAGTGAGTAGACGTCTGACTGAACAGAGAGCTGTGAAGGGCAAAGTGAGATTCTCACTTCGATCTGCACTTTAAGGACCCACAGAAATATGACTTGGGGAGACATTTTCTGTCCGTCAGTTGTGACTTTCTTAGCAGTTGAGACAGTGAGAGCAGGAACATGCTCTGTCATGTCCACGGGTGTAGAATACAGACTGAGGGATAAGGAGGTGACCCAAGGACCCTTGCCTGTGGCCTGACCTGCGCTGACAACGTTCGCGTGAAAAGGAGGTGGAAAGCCCCTCCCTGGAACAGCCTGCTGGTGCTGTGTGTCCTTGGAAGTCTCTCCCTACCCCTTGAAGTGTATTCTGTGAAAAATAGCTTGGGCAGATAGACATTAAGTAGGAGATTAGGCGTAGCTGCACCCGAGACATAGCATGTAGTCAGATGGGATATTGTTTTGAGAAATTCATATAAAAATGCTTGCAAAGAATAAAAAAATGCTGCTTGAACTGGCTTGCAGCCCCCCATATTCGTTCCTGCATGTCCTTTGAGACTCAATACACGAGTTTTCCTCCAAATTTGTAAAGGAGTCCTCAGTTATTTCTGTCAGTTTCCCTCAAGTATCACAAAACAGCTGTGGTTGGGAAATTCCGTAGTTTACTGAGCCTACTGTCTCCCGAGGTGGTCTGAAAGTGTGAGCCATGTGGGCAGCAGCTCCCGAGAGAGGTGCAGAGAACAGTTAAATTAAAATGTGTGGTGGTTGCAATTTCTTTGATACCCTTCCCAAGAAGTTATAGGGCCATACCCTGTCTTTTGAGTCTAGGTGGGCTTGTGACTTCTTTGATAATTAGAGTATGGCAGAAGTGACTCCATCTTCCAAGATCAGGCCATAAAAGCCCACACAGAATCTGCCTAATTCTTTGAAAATATCTCCGTTTTCTTAAAGCTCCATCTGAGGATGCTCCTCAGAAAACCACTGAAATGCTGCAGTAGGTCCAAGTCACATGGGTAGGCCACACGGAGGGGCTCTGGTCAACAGCCCAGTTGAGCTTAGCCTTGAAGACATGGCAGCCTAGGTGTCAGGTGTATGAGTTAAGAACGCTCAGGTAATTCCAGTCCCCACCTGCTCAAGTTAGCATGCTCATGTGCGTGTTCCCAGCTGAGGCCCCAGAAAACGTGGAACAATCTCCACTGCGCCCTGTCCGAATTCCCGACCCGCAGAATCCTTGACCATGATTTCAAACAATTTATGTTCTGTACCATGTGGGAAGCCAAGTGGCAAACTTCAGGCTTCAGTGTGATCAACTATTCAAATAAGGCAGCAGTTGGAAATGTTTTTAAGGTAATACATACTGCCTCGCCTTCTGAAAAGCCTGAGGAGAAATTGGAACAATGCCACTAGGCAACTCTGGCCACCCCGCCCTGGGAACTCTCCTGCCTAAACTGGGGATCTCCAGAGCCTCCTCTCAAGATTCCCCATGACTTTCCACCTTTGCACCTCACCAGCCTGAGGGAAAGAGGGCTGGGGAGTTAGGCTCCAGCTGCCACTAGCTGGAGAAAGGGCCGGAGAAGCGCCCCTGCATCCACAATTAGCCCAGTACTGTTTCCCAGAGAAACAAAGACGTTAATGGTGGTTGGCTCCCTAGTGCAACCCGCCTTGTAGTCCAGCCATATTCTGGGTTAAATAGGCCTTTGTGGACTGGCCTGGGAACCTTCTCACCATGTGTAACATTGTTTCCATGGGAAAAAAAATGCTTCTCAACTCCCAAACAACTGACTTAGAAACCAACTTCTAGAACAAAACGCATTGGTAGGTTGGGGAGGCCTGACTCTCTCAGAGTCGTCCAAAGGCCTGTGACTTCACGCCAAGACGTTAGCAACGTGTAGGGCTACTTAGCATAGCAAAGGGGGCCACCGAGTCTGCCAGAGAGACCTCAATAAGCGAGCAGACAAGACTGACAGATCCATAATAGGCAGGCCGACCCTGCTTTGATTGGCTGCCTGGCCCGCGTCTGCACTGAATGATTCCCCTAATCAGACACAAGCCTTATCGACACAGGCGGACCGATCCGCCTAAGTGGGTGGCTGTCAGGAGAGGGCAGGTACCCCAGCTAGTGGCACATTCCGGCCCTCTCACAGCCACTGGCCCCTCTTCCCTCCATTGTCTGCTGTGTCAGTGTTTCATTGGTTTGTTCACCTTGATGAAAACAGACCAATTATGCAACTTTCATCTGCTTCCTTGAAAGGGATATGGAAAATTCTGCTTTCAGGAATAAAATGTTAATTCCAAGAAAGCACTTGCAGGCATTCTGAGAAGCTTCTCCCTATCCTGAGATGGCAGGCAGCGCCCGGCGCCATTTGCATAGCAAATGCCACAGGATGGTTACTTAAGAGACTGAACCGGGCTGACTGGAATGTATAGAGACACCTCATTTCTCATGAATTATTATTCAAAATGAAATGTCGTGCCAGGAGCTCTAGGGTGCCAGAAGAAAAAGGAGGAAATAGATCACCATGCATTTAAAAAGTCTTAGAGTATAATAATAATTAAAAATTATTACACTCCTGATCTTTTAGAAGCAGTGTAGCCACCTGTTCACGCCTTTATTAATCACCGATTTTCTTCCTCCTAACATGGCACGACAAAGATTATTACAGGGAAGAATACAAAAATGGAGGTGCTGAGAAATAATTTATATCGCGTAGCAAAAGTGTATTAAAATGCATCATTTTAATTAAGACTTTCACTTGTAGAGAAAGTCATATTTTAGGTCTGCTTTATAGCAACATATAATTTGACTTAAAAGAATAGCAATGCATAATAGTAATTATTGTTGATATTATTAATTTGCTCTCAAATGAGCTCTAAGTGATTCTCTTTTTCTCCTTTGAGCAGCGAGCAATGACTAGCATAAAAGTGTGTGCAGCGCAGTGCGGGGCGTCAGCGCTGAGTGCTCAGGCAGTTTGTGGGGTGCTGAGTTTCTCCCACCACCTGCAGCCAAGGCGACCAGCGCTTCCGTTTATATGACGATCTTAACAAGAGAGAGAGCCTGATGGAGAACAGCTCAGCTTTCCCTGAGGTGGGAGGGGCTGAGGGATGACCTGATGGGCAATGACAGGAAATCAAGCAGCCTCCTTCCCGCCTCGACACCGCGCGCGCCCACATCACGGAACCAGGAGGAGTTGGCGCCTGGGTGGCTCATTTGCTACTTGTTTATGTGTGTGTGTGCTCAAGTATTTTGCCCACTTTTTAAAAACTGGTTTCTCTCCTTAATATTGAGCTTTGAGAATCCTATATGGATGCCATATACAAATTTTTGTCAGATATGTGGCTTACAATTTTTTCCCAAGTGTGTGATTGCTTTTTATGATCTTATCAGTGGCTTTGGCAGTGCAAAAATATTTACTTTTGATGAACTCCGATTAGTCACTTTTTCCTTTGTAGATTGTGTTTTTGGTGTCATGTCTAGGAATTCCTTTCCTAAATCCAGGTCATAATAGTTTTTTGGGTTTTTTTTTTCTTCTGAAAGTATTGCTGCTTTAGGTTTTACATTTAGATTGATCATACATTTTCAGTTGATTTCTGTATAAAGCAGAAAGCTTAGGTCAAAGTTTTGCCTATGAACATCCAATTGTTCCAGTGGCATTTGTTAAGAAGGCTATCCTTCTACTGAATGGTTTTTGCATCTCTGTCACGTATAAATTGGCGCCATCAGCTCCAGGCATGGCATCAGTAAATTATGGCCCACAGGCCAAATCTGCCCAGCACCTATTTTTGTAAATTCAGTTTTATTGGAACTCACATATACCATTTGTAGATAGATTGTGAAGATATTATCTATAGCTGCTTTCATGCTATAGAAGCAGACTTACATAATTGTGCCAGAGGCCATATGGCTTGGAAAGTGAATGCTTTTTTCTATCTGTCCTATTTACACTGACGACTCCTAGTCTAGGGCAGCAAACAGGACCATCAGCGTATGACCTTGAGAATAAAGCTTGCCTCCCATGAGTATCGGGGTCCCAGCTTCCCACAGTGATGTGGGCACCCAGGTTACGTGGTAGGAAATCCACTATGGTCCCCTCCCTTAGGCCAGCAACTCAGCCAAAATGCACAATGTGGCCTCAGGCCAACCTCAGCCTCTAGGCGTGGCTGAGAGATAGGTGCAGCCTGGGCAGAGACCAGTGAAGACAGAGCCACAACCCAGGGTTTTCTCTTTGCTTTTCCGGTAGGAGCATTACCCTGGGGCACCTGCTCCTTTGACTAAGAGCCTGGTGCTGACGCCCTGGCTAGTGTGAGCATTCGGTAGCCCCGGGGCAGGCCCTGCGGCGGGTCAGGCCTAGTTTGCGGCTCATGCCTCGGGTTGCCAGCAGAGGGGCTGCAGAGGGTACTCTCTGGCTCTCCCCACCAGTTTAGGGCCCAGCGCTTCTAGCCTAGGGGCCTCAGGTTCAAGTCTGTAATTCTCAGTCTGCTCCCTTACGACCACTGTTCGCCAGGGTGCACCCTCTGTCTTGTACACCAACTCTGTGTACCACCTTAGCACGGTGCCAAGTCTCCAAGTGCCCGTGGGGCGGGTGCCCCTGAGTCAGCAACAGCCCAGGAGCTCCGTAGCAAGGACCTGTCTCTGTCTTCTTCTGCCCGCCCCACCCTGCCCGTTTCACTGCACACCCAGTCTAAGCGCAGTGTCCGCGCCCCCTCACCACGCCCTCACTCCTGCTGATGGCGTCCACTTTCCCTTCAGGGGCTGCTGACTTTGTTCTGCTCCACTTGGCTTGTGACGATGGAGGCGGCGAGCCTAGTGCCCGTTGTGACTACTTATTTCAACTCTCTAATATATTTTAAGAATTAAAGATGAGAATAGGGGCCTTCCTGGTGGCCAAGGGTTAAGTCTCAGTGCTGTCTAGCAAAAGCACGAGTTCCATCCCCAGCCAGGCAGCTGACCACATGGCGCAGCAGACCTCTCCTGCCTCGCCCGCTGCTCCCCTCAGCAGTGTGTTTTAGTGGATCTACCTGTTCTGCTCCCCGCTCTGTCTCTGGTGAGTCCTCTTACCCCCTGCACCTCTGGCCTACACCCCAGTTCTTTTACACAAACATAAACAAACATTTAGGGGAAAAAAATGAGAATAGTCTGTTAGGGTTACCCAGACACAGCACATTTTTGCTGCTCTTCCGTCATTCCTGACGTCATTCCTTCTGGTATCATACCCCTCATTAAGTGAAGAACTTCTTTTAGCAAATCTTTAGAGAAATCGTATTGGCAATAAATTCTCTTAGATTTCCTCCATCTGAGGCCTTATCTTACCATCCTTCCTAATCCACCCAGAATTCTTGTTTGATAGTCCTTTTTTTTTTAGCACTTTCAAAATGTTTTGCACTTTCCTTCTGGCCTAAACGCCTTCTGCTGAGTAGCGAGGACTCCTGAGCAGCTGCGCAGTGGCTGGCACCAGGCTGGCTTATTACACGTCCGTGGGTTTGGCTGACAAGGCAGCAGCAAGCCCAGAGGGGCCAGGCAGCTGATGACTTAGACAGCACAAGCGAGACCAGTGTGGCATCAGCTCTCTGCATCTCTGGCCCCACAGAGTGACACTAAACCTGATGGGCCGAGTGATTAACAACAGGAGCAGGGTCACCTATGGGGGAACAACTCCAGACTGTAGCTAAACAGTTCGAGTGCCTGTGGGTATGTCTCACGGGGAGCAGGGTGAATAGCCCAGGGGAGTAGATGAGGAGTTGCCTCTTGCAAGGTGGGGGGGGGGGGAAGTGAGAGCTCCTCACAAGGTCACCTGCTTCACCATGTTTGGGGGATCACAGGGTGCCCCCCCCAGTCTTAGGTCAAATCATGGCTTAGCCTCACCTATGTGGTCTAAGAACAGACATGGAAGGTGGCCAGATTGCCAGGGCGGAACTATTCCAGTACAACAGAAAAGCCGCACTGAAGTCATTGTTCGCAAGTATCGTTAATTCTCTGCGTTCCACATCTTTTCTTTATCTTTCCTTTGAGCAGTTTTATTCTGATGTGCTTGGGTATGGCTTTCTTTATGCTTAACTTGTTTGGATTTCACTGAGTTTCTCAGATCTGTAGGTTTATGTCTTTTGCCCAATTTGGAATTTTTTCTTTTCCTTTCTTTTTTTTTTAAAGATTTATTTATTTATGCATACAAGCTGGCGTACAGGCCAGAGGCGTGGGGCGGCGAGAGGGTTCACCAGAGAAAGAATGTGCAGCAGAACTACTGAAGTACACTGCTGAGGGGAGCAGCGGGCGAGGCAGGAGAGGTCTGCTGTGCCATGTGGGAATCTCCTCGGCTGGGCATCGAACTCTCATCACCGCTGCTGACAGCTCCACAGTGCAGTGCCTAATCGCTGTGCCGCCAGGGAGGCCCAATTTGGGTTTTTTTCGATGATAATTTCTTCAGATTTTACCTGCACTGCATATGTTCCCCTCCATTTGTGGAGCTCCAACGATCCCAGCCCCTCTGATCAGAAAAGAAGGTTCTCCTTTGTTGGAGTTCAAGGCACCTGAGAGCCTGCTGTTACCGCCGCCACCACGCCCGCCGTCTGGGCGGTGAGACGGAAAAGAATCAGGGAAGGAAAAAAGTAAAACGGGCAGTTTCCTCTACTCGCTCTGAGTATCAGCCACCCACCTTCCAGCATCTTGAGCCACTGCTAGAAGTGTTCTCGTGGAGCCCTCTCTGGGTTCCAGCTACGTTGGGACCAGCACTGGTGACAGATGAAGGAAAAAAGGAAACTACCTTGATGATACTTGAAACTCTAGTCTTCCTCCTCGGTCTGCCTTCTACTGGACACTCTGCCAGGTCCTCAGACAGCTGCCCCACGCACCGCCTGCATCTTTTAGCCACGCCACCAGAGAACAGAAACCACATTCAGGCCGACAGTGAAACCGGATTAAGAACACGAGCTGACTGTTTCATGAGATTATTATTCAGGAAGCTGAAACGGTGTATCACATTTTGATTGTTTCTGGAAAATCCTGTAAATTCATTTGTGTAGCAAAGGAACACTCAGCTGACCCTGATCAGAATGAGGGAACGGAAGGGCTGCAATGGGTGTGTTTATATGCTCCTTCTTCTTCAAGCTTTGCTTCAAAACCTTCACCTCATTTTGACCACAATTTCCAAAGTCTAATAGGTCACAATTTATGTCCAATTCTAATAAGCATCAACACTGACTTAGCTACCTGTAATCAGACTTTGCTTGATCAACAGATTATTACGCTGATATTTGTTTTGAGGTTGGCAGTTAACAGACCTTACCCCAAAATGGTCTTACCCAGTTAAAAACCTTTAATGATACTTTGTACTTACACACACACACACACACACACACACACACACACACACACACACACGACAGATTACTAAAGATCTCAATAAGAAAACTGTTTACTTCATTTACACAAACTATTTAACTATTCACTAACTAGAAAGTTCTGTAGACCTCACTCTCCCAGCATTGCCAGTGAGACGTTTCCACATTTGTTTTGCTTTGTTGCACATGATATGGAGAAGACAATTTTATTTTTATATGTCTAGTTCTCTATTCAAGAACTTCCCAGCATTAGAATTCCGTGGTCAGCTCCTACCTTCCCGGCGTCCCAGACACCCGCTTCCAACAAACATTCACTTCTGCTCTTTTCTTCATTACATCGAAGCTCCTTGTCTTCACGTGTGTAAATCCATCACCTGTTTTGTAGAGAAATCACACCATGATTATTGTAGGCCTTAACTGTAAACACAGCATGTGTGTGTGTTAACACAGGTGTGTGTGTAATTTAACATGCCTCAGCTAAAAGAAGAAAAATCAGCTGCCTAACTTTATTCAATTTATTTGCAGGTAATCAACGCTTGTCCTCATTACTTGGCCTAACTTCTCAAAGGCTCTTTTTCCTCCCTTTGCTTTTTATTTTAAAGAGCACTGGCATTGTTTGTAAATCATTATGTAAATATTGTGGTGAGCATGATGCAATCAAGATGTGAAGCATGCTTTTGAAATGTGGCTTTAAAATTTCACACTGGAGGGCCTCCCTGGTGGCACAGGGGTTAAGTCTCAGCACTATGAAGCAATCGGCAGCCACTGCAGCACTAGTTCGATCCCAGGTCAGGGAGCTTCCCACATGGTGCAGCAGACCTCTCCTGTCTCCCTGCTGCTCCCCTCAGCAGTGGATTTCAGTCTGTCACCCGTTCTGCTCCCCACACTGTATCTAGTGAATCCTCTCACCACCACCCCGCTCTGGCGTACACCCCAGTTCTTGTATGCATAAATGAATAAATCTTTAAAAAAAAAAGTAAATGAAAAAATAAGATTTTGCTTTGTAGTTGAGAAATGTTAGCTGTCACTTTGTAGTTTCCTTCTACTCCAGCTTCATCACATTACCGGAAGTCCTCGCTTTGCTCGAGGGTCCCCTTCTGTCCCCCTTCTATTCCCACCTGGGGCCCCTCACTCTCTAATCACCCCTAGCAGGACTGACTCACATATACTCACACAGAGACTTGTATCTGGTAAAGTAGACAGAGATAAAGCTATGTACACACTAGAGTTTTTTGCTTGAGGGGAACTCACAGGGGGGAAAGGATTTGTATAATTCCATTTTGGGGGAGGGAGGCGACTTATCTCTGTTTTCTGGGCTTCTTATCAAACAAATTCACAGGGCACTTCTGTCTAATATTTGCATTTCCCTGTTTCCAAATAACTTTGCTATGCATTTGATCTTCACGAGGGCCCTGGAGACAGACAGGGAACATGGCTGCGCTTCCTGAACAGATTAGGAAACTGAGGCTGCCCAACCAAGAAAGGGGGTGCTTCAGGCTACGTGCTGAGCTCGGCAGCTTGCCAGGACTGTTTGTTCATCATTCACTCTCGGGAGGTGTGGGCGCCTGTGCTGGGCACCCTGCCCTACTCCTGGGGGGCTCCAGGTTCCTGAAGCAGCCAGATGTGACAAGTTCCTTTAGAATTTGGGTAACAGTTCTTTCACTTAACTCACTGGGCCTTGGTTTCTCCTGATTTAAAGAGACATGTTATATATACCACATCTTGACTACACCTGAAAGGAGAAAGCACGCACTGAACAAAAAGGAAGAAAGATGTAAAATATATTCATAATTCATATATATATATATAAAATAAAATTTAAAAAAATAAAAGACCTCAGGGGAGAAAAAAATAGAGAAGTGTTAGAAGAGCATTGATAGCACTAAGAATCTGCCTTCAAAAATGCACAGTAATTGGTCCTTTCTTACTGTCCATTCAAAGAGACACGATGTCAGTGACTTTCAGTGGGGACCGAGGCGTACAGTCCCCAAGGTGGGGCACTGTATCAGTGTACAGAATTTCATTCCATAATTATAATCAAATATTATAATTGCATATTTCAAAAAGAGGGGAAAATACTGATTTTATATTGCGAACTGCAGAATACAAATGCCCTGTTGCCATCTGGGCTGATGCGAACAGAGAATACATTTGGGGGCCATTTTAGACTGAGTATGGGGAAGGCTGGGAGGAGCAGCAGGCTCTCTTCTCCCTAACAGGTCCTCAGGTTTGAAGCAGCGGCTGCTTGGCAAGCACCGCTGGGGCAGCAGGCGGGCTGGGGCGGTGCCCCCCCTCCCCCGTCCGTCAGTTGCATACTGGCATCGCCCTCTCCTCCTTCCGGTAGGTCCCTGTCTGTCTCCTGGGGCCAGGGGACGGGGTCTCCCCAACCGCATGCCTGCTGACTTAACCGCCGTTCACCTTGTTTCTCTGTCTTCCTTTATAGACAATTTAATTTTGGCTTCGCTCCCCGTGTTGTGCTTTTCCCTTCTCAGGCCCCCACTTGTTGGCCGCGGCCGGCCGCCCCGCCCCTCGTCCCCCGTTCCTCGCTCATTTCACTGAAGCCACGTGTTTGCACCGTCCATCACTCTCTGTTTCTCACCTCCAATTCGCCTGTAATCATCTCGGTTTCCACCCCCTCCCCCAGCCGCATTCGCCGCTTTTGTCCATGTAGCATTTACCCTCCAGATCTTTCTGTCACATTCTTGCAGATTGCTAGACCTGAAGCATCGATTTCCCCCCTTTTGCCTGAGAAAATAGTTACTGGCTGAATGATTGTGCTTTTCAAGCCTCCCTTACTAGAAGCCCACAAATGATCATTGATCAAGGACTTTCATTAAGTGCATCATTAAGCAAACACTATTCTTTAACACCCCCGAACTCCGTCTTTCCCAGAAGGAAGCAGGGAGAGAGCAGGGCGATCCTGTTGCTAAGTTCTTCACGTGAACGCGACATGGGGCGCGACCCTCGGTCCCCAGGGGTTTGTGCTGTCT
This sequence comes from Scalopus aquaticus, assembly GCA_004024925.1. Lineage (NCBI taxonomy): Eukaryota > Metazoa > Chordata > Mammalia > Eulipotyphla > Talpidae > Scalopus > Scalopus aquaticus. The sequence continues at coordinate 35,368 of PVIJ01007058.1, read as the reverse complement.
CCACACGAGCCCCTAACTGGTAGTGACATAAATCAGCTGCTTACGGAGTAACAGCGGCTTCCGTGCAGAAGACCAGCAGGGCGCCTAGTGACTCACCTGTGGAGAAGGCCCTGCGTTCTTCCCTTGCCCCCCTTTAAAGGACACGCACAGGCTTGGAGCCGCAAGTTCGCGAACGCTGGCACAGCCCCATCCAGCGCAACAACTCGCGCCCACGGAACTCTCCCTGCTCCCTGAGAGGCCACGAGCGCCACCCCCCAAGCCTGCCCCTCAGATCCCACTGGAAAGTCCTGGTTTCAATCACAGCTGCTCCCCCCGGCCCAGGGTCCCTCATCTGCACTTTGAAGCCAGGAAAAAGGGGAAGTAGAGGGAAAGCACCTGGGAAAAGTTGCCCCGGAGCAAACATCAAAATGCTGGTGTTGAAAAAAATAAGGGGAACCAACCCAGGGGGAGCCCTCGGCGGGCATCTCTTATTCCCCAGACTCCAGCAGGCTTCGGTCTGCCCAGACCAACTTTTGAAATGGAAAGGAGAAAAAAAGAAATAAGGGATGATTAACAAAGAAGAAAAGCCACGCTCAGATGATGATTTTATTTCCCAGGTCCGCCTTTCCTCCTCATTAATATACCTCTGGAGCGGATGAAAGCACTTGGCGTCCAAAGCAGGTAGTCACAGCCCGGCAAGAGACACCATGCTAGCGTCCTCACACCTTATCAAAGGGTCATTGAAGAATACGGTCCTCTTGCTACTCTCACTGGTTTTAAAGAGCTACGTGAAGACAAATGAAATGCTCCTTTCCTTCATGCATATCCCCAACCATTTCTGACAATGTCTTTCATGTATAAATCATACTTCTCTGACAGCATTTGGCTGGGTCCCTCGTATCAACAATGGGACGAAGACAAGGCCAGAGGTCTGAGTAAATGCATTTTGCTAGTTTAAAGATGCAGAAATGGGGCCTCCCTGGTGGTGCAATGGTTTTAAGTCTCAGCACTACGAAGCTATCAGCAGCCACTGCAGCACGAGTTCCATCCCCAACCAGGGAGCTTCCCACAAGGCGCAGCAGACCTCTCCTGTCTCCCCACTGCTCCCCTCAGCAGTGGATTTCAGTAGATACGTCTGTTCTGCTCCCCACTCTGTCTCTGGGGAATCCTCTCACCCTCCCCCCACACACCTCTGGCCTGCACCCCAGCTCTTGCATACATAAATAAATAAATAAATGTTAACAAAAAAGACCAATCTGTGCGAGGGTCACTTTATGACAACTGGGCTAATTTACCCAATTGCTGAGAGAGCACAATGTTTTAAAGACCAGGGGTTCTAGATTGATGTACTCGAGGAGGGGTTGGCCAGGTCGCACGCTGTCCTCCTCATCCCATCCAAGCCTCTGACCACTTTGTCCTTGGTCCTTTCTCCCAGCCGGTTATCAGAGTGTCCTCTCCTACGGTGAGCCTGTGACTTGCGCGCCCTGTTTGTTGACTGTTTATTTAAACCATATCAAGTTCAATTTCGAAATTGATGCTGCCCAAAAGCAACTGGTTTGTATATTTTATTTTGCAACCAAGTATCCTGATTAATTGGCAAGAACAGTTTTAATTCCATTTTACAAACACTGTTATTTGAGGACGGTGTCTTCAGGGTGACACCTGCAAAAACAACACAGCGACCCTTCCTGCATGTCTGGGTTTATTTGACATCCTAGCGATTACCGACTTGGTGTCAACAGTCTTCAGCCCCGGAGAGTCCTCTGCACTACAGCTGGAAATGACTTGAATAGCCACACGAGCTTTAATCTATGTCAATGGCAACAGCTACAAGAGGTGAAGCCTGTGCCCATTCTCACCCACGGATACATGGCTGGTCCCCACAAACACCCCTAAGGAGCAAGCTCTAGATGCCCACAAGTTACTTCTACCCATTTCATCAAATAACTGACATCTTTCTGGGTAACTGAGACCAAATCTCAGTTCTGTCACTTATAGTTAGAACTGCAGTCAAACATGGAGTAGAGACCTATGGTAGTTCCCACGGCAGAAAACTGTGGGAGCAGGGTTGGGAAAATAGGAAAACATATGCGACAGAGGAAAAGCAGTACTAAGAGGGAAGTATAGAACAATACAGACCCACATCAAGAAACAAGAAAGAACCCACCCCCCAAAAAAAAACCCCTAATCTCCCATTTCAAGGAACTAGAAAAAAGAGCAGCAGCAAAAAAAAAAAAAACAATAATAGCAAGTAGAAAGAAGGAAATCATTAAAATTAAAGCAGAAATAAATGAAATAGAAAACAAAAGGACAGTTCAAAAGATCAATGAAACCAAAAGCTGGTTCTCTGGAGAAATAAACAAAAGAGACAAACCCCTAGCTAGGCTCACAAATAAAAAGGGAGAATACTCAGGTAAATGGGAAAATTAATGACAGAGGAGAAATTACAACAGACATAGCAGAAATCCAGAGGATAATAAGAGGTTACCTTGAACATTGATATGCAAACAAGTTCAACAATCTAGATGAGATGGACAAATACTTAGAATTATGCAATTACCCAAGACTGAATAAAATATGAAATTAAAAGCATTCTGTACAGGAAAAGAGACAGTAACCAAGATCAAGAAACACCGCCCCCCATGGGAGAAAATATTTGCACACCACACAAGTGATTTGAGGCCGATATCTAAGATCTACAAATTTTTCAGACAGCTCAACAGAAACAAACAACCCAATCAAGAAATGGGCAGAAGAGCTAAACAGACTCTTCGCCAAAGAAGAAAGGCAAATGTCCAACAGGCATATGAAAAAATATCTTCACTTCTTATCAGGGAAATGAAAATCAAACCCACAATGAGAATACTTCACACCAGTGAGAATGGCCCATATTGAAAAAAAAAAAAAAAACTAGCAACAACAAATGCTGGCGAGGATGTGGAAAAAAAGGAACTCTCTCATACTTCCGGTAGGATGTAAACTAGTCCAGCCCCTGTGGAGAGCTATGTGCAGGTTCCTCAAAACACTAGAAATGGATCTTCCCTATGACCCAGCGATTCCACTCCTAAGAATCCTAGGAACCCAAAGAACACAGAAAGGGTAATTTGAAAGGACACCTGCACTCCTATGTTTGTTGCAGCACTATTTACAATAGCCAAGATATGGAAACAACCTAAATGTCCCCAGATGAATGGATCAAGAAAACGTGGTACATAGACACACACGGATGCTACTCAGTGATGAAAAAAGATGAACTCATGCCATCTGCAGCAACATGGATGGAGCTGGAAAAGTTGATGCTAAGTGAAATAAGTCAGAAAGAAAAATATAAATATGAGAAGGTTTCATGAATATGTGGAATACAGAGAAATGAAACAAAATGTCAGACAAAGACAAACCTTGAAAGCCGGACATAGATCTGAGGCATCCAGGAGGGGAGAGGGGAGGGAGAGCACAGGGGACTGTAGTGATGAACCATGGGCGCTTTGGTGGGGGGCGAACTACGGTGACCCCATCTGAGGGGAGAAACCCTACACTGCCCAGAAATTAAATGATAAAATACTTTCCGGTGATCTTTATTTTAACCTGTGCATTGTGGGCACTCTCATGAGGAGCATAAACAGCACAGTCCCCAGAGGATTAGAAATCATTTTATCCTTAATACCATTTATTAAGGGTCAATTGACATTTTCATCTTGAGATGTGATTTTCAGGAAAAACTGGCCCAGAGCTGGGAGTTGAATGTAAAACACCTGATTCTGAAAGGCAAGTCACAGAAGCCGTGCCCTTTTGGGAGATTAAAATGTGCCCTTTGCTTTCTTTGGGGCTGTCCATGGAAAGAAACGTCCATGCGTGGAACTGCTTTGCTTTGGGGAAATGCTTTGGTTTTCCAGTAGTTAAACCATCCACCCTCGTCGCAAGTGAAGTTTCTCTGGGTAATTTCTGAGGGCTGCACTGTGGATGGGTCTTACCCGTCTGGCCATCGTGCTGCCCCTCATGTCGCGCCAGCGCCACTCACTCCCTAACTTTGGGGACCAAGCACACAGGCGCCTCCTGACAGGAAGGAGCAATGGAGACTCTCTCGAAGCCTTGCCCCCAGCAGGTCTGGTTCACAACGTCCCCATCCAATTTGGGGGAAGCCTGTTTGCAGTCCCTGAGCTGTTTTCTACCATTCGGGTCACTTAACACCTTATCCAGCCAGGCCATTTATAGAGCATTAAAATTCATGTCCAAGAACATTAAATGTAAGTGAACATATCCGGGTGATTTAATCCCTCTGTCTAATCAACCTAAAGGCTCTAAAAGCCAAACAAGCAGGCGGGGTCAGGACTTCCGCCAGAGAGGTCAGCGGGGCGACTCCCCTGCCCGCAGCTCGCCAGCTTCAAAACAAGGGCCGGTCAGAAGTGACAGATTGCAGCCGTGGTGATGTATGGAGACCTCCTGGGTGACCCGAGGTGGCAGCCCACACTGGAATGACTCATCAGTGGGGAAGAAACGACAGAGAGAGATCAAGAAAACCCTCACCTGGCGAGCACCGGACGGACGCCGAGGAACCAGTGTCAGTTTCACCCAGACGGCCCTTTTAGCCTTGAAAAATTGGATCAACACAAGCGGATGGAGTTCTCAGAGTTCAAAAGGTTCTCTTTGAGGAAAAAAAAAAAAACAGAAAAGATTGCTTCCTTCGAGTCGGGCCATCACTCAGGAGGTGCGCAACGCTATGGCTGCCAAATGGCTCTCATTACCGCGCCGAACGTTTTTGTCTCCGACTTAGGCCGTTTGAGTGCGTTTGCCTTCAAATCTTTCTTTATCCAAAGAACCCCGTTTAATTTGTAACTTGGAAAAAAATAAATTCCCCACAGACATCCACAGGCAGCTGCTACCTCGTCGTGCAAATTCTACTTTCAAATGGGATTCCATTTTTGCTCATTGTCAACCCGAATCCCTTTGTTCTGCGCAGCGGAAGCACGCACTGCCGCTCCCACTGCCTTTTGTGCTCCTCTTGTTAAGACTTCTAGGCCCTGAATGAGGAATTCAAGCTTTTGAAGGCAGATTAACAACAATCAGAAAGGAGAACAGACTTCTGTTCTGGAGAACACACCTAGCCACCCGGAAGTCACCGAGCGCAGCGGGTATCGGAGCGCAGAGCCTGACTTGGCAGACGTGTACTCACTGCGCCCGCCGCACCCACCTCTTAGTCACTGGCGCTGATCGGGCAAACTCACTTAGCAATTCGCTTATAGCACCAAAACCCCAAGGCTTGTTTCATCTCGGAAACGTTCATGTGCCTTCCAGATGCTGACAAGACGAGGCGGCAAGCATGAGGCCCGCTGTATGTGTGTGGGGGGCGGGGGACAGGCGGGGTAACAGAGTGTCCCTCAGGAGATTTCTCATCAGGGTGGTTTTTGGCATGGCAGGGAGTGCTGTAGAGACGCTGTCTTTGTGGTGGTTGGAAGGGCTTTAAAATGCAGAGTTTGCAGAGAGAAAACGGTAACACTACTAGCAGTCCTAGACAACCCACTGCATGATTAGCTGCTGCTGAAATTAAAGGCTCTTAAGTGATACATTATCTTGTTGTCAACTCACACAAGATGGGAAGAGATTTAAATCGTGCTACCCCCTCCTGCACACATCACCACTGATACAAACACACACACAGAGGATGTATAGATTCCATTTAGAGTGGGCCCACCCTGCCCCAATCTTACTGAAAAAAATTTGCTGCTTATTTTACAATTCGAATTGTTTTTCATCAGCTCCATGTAGATGCAAGCTATACACCACATGTACAGGTTTCCTCTGAGCTGTAACTGACGTTATCCCACACATATGAGGTCTAACAAATGGAGTTGCAAGTCACTTTGAGCTAGCTCAGTTTTTAAGAGTCTTAGAAATGTCCCACCAGTTTTTTGGCTGTGGGAGGGTGGGGTGGAGGGGGATCATTGTCCTTCAGTTGCACTTAGGATTTGAAACTTTAAAATGACTCTTTGGGTTCAGTTCCAGATTGGGGGTGGGGTGGCAAGGGGATGGGCGAGCACTTCGGGCTGCTTTCCATTTCAATCCTGTTTGCAAGGAGAGAAATCTGATCCTACATCCATAGGGCTCAAATATAAGAGACCTCTGCTACTTGAGGTGGGGTCTCCAATTTCAATTCTTTTTTTTAAAGGGAAAAACCTGGACTCAATCCATCTAAGTGAAGGGCAGTGTTTCTAGTTTATTTAAGTCTCAAAGGGAAAAAAAAAGCTCCCTCAGACACATATCTTTGGTTACAAATCTATTTTAACCTTTTCCAGACTATAAAGATGAGGGGCGCACAGGACCAGCGTTTCCACATCACTAAAGCACAAAGTCAATTGTTGCTCCATCAAATATCCACCCAGACAGAGTCGGCATTTGCAGGATTCACTCCTTCTTCACCACGCCCACCGCGCTGCACAGCGCGCTGGGGATTGCTGTCCTTGAACTCGAGCCCCTGACTCCCGGGCTTATATTATACATAGGGCGCCTATTACTCCAACTCTCAAGTCAAAACTGTCCAGACAGATGGGAAAAATGAATTAGCAGAAAACCACCAAGCAGCAAAGGAAATTCTAAGTTGCATTCCATCAGTAGGTGTCTGCTAGGCTGAAGTTGGGGAAGAGCCAAAAGGAAACTCTCATGAAAGCACAGCGTTGATGTATCGTTTCCTGTAGCACCTAACTCCTTAAACATGCGGCACAACCCAACAGGAATGACCGCAGCCAACAGCATCAGAGACGGCCGTTGGTTGAAGCACTGGCTCTGTCCGGCAGGTGGGCGAGCGCCTCTCTGGGAGGAGAGAGATGGTTACATCACTCGGGATCGGCCCTGCTCGGTGTACAAGGTGTGTACCAGAGTGAAGAAATGGCTTATGCACAAACCCGTTTTCCATGAATCAATGGACAGACGTATCAGATCATTTCTAAAAGCCAGAACCACATTGATTCAATGACTAACTCATTACTAATAAAATTAACTTCAGAAATTGTGTCTACCCATTCCAGATTTTTATGAGGAGAATTTACAACCAGATCTCCGTCCTACTGCCCACAAGACAGCCTGCATGCCCGAGCCCCGCACGGGGCTGGGGGGCTGGCTCGGGTCGGCCCGCGCGTCTTGACTTTAAGAAATTGGCGGACGAAAGACCAGGTGGGCACAGCCATGCCCCAAGAGACTCCGAGACCGAGGTGCGCTGGTCCAGACAGACTCCATGGCTGTTCAAAGAAAAGGGGGAGAAGGGCCATCCAGACAGACCTGAGAGAGAGGCGGCATCTCACCTGGGTCAGCCTGGGGGCCTTTGAACCCTCCTGCCTGGGTTCAAATCCCGATTGTCCGACCGCTAACGACATGAACACGGCAGCTTGCTGCCCTGAGCATCAGTTCACGGGTCCGGCACCTGGAGGTCACGGCGCGCCTGCCTCAGAGGGCGGTTGGGAAGAGAAATGAAGTTGCTCATAGGAAGCGCTCACAAGAGTGGCTCGGGGTGCGCTGGGGCGACGTGAGCTCCTGCCCTTTGCCGAGGGCCAGAGGAAGCTGCTGGGCCGCTGCGCCAGAATTCACACATGGCTGCCTTTGAGATTGTGTTTGCGGGTGCCGCTGGTCAGCTCCTCACTCTCGCAGCTCTGTAAGAGCAATCTGACACCCTCTAGCTGGGCAACAATTTCCTTTACACCAGGTCTTCCGCAATAGGGCACAGAAGTCGGAGAGCGGCAAGCAGCGGAAGGTCCCTTAAGGCTAAGCTCTCAATGTGCCTCTTCCTCCCATTTTGGGGTCTGAGGGATCTTGCCCCAGTCAATGACCACGCATTTCAGCCTCTGACGTCACTGTGGTTCAGGACACAAGTCCCCAAACTGCGGAACAGCACAAGACCAGCTACTTTTGGGGTTTCGGGAGCTTGTGGTAAATACTTACACGAAAATGAACAGGTAATAATCTGATCAGTTCTGTGATTTTTTTTTATATTCACTTATTTGTTCTTTTCAAACTTCCTAGTCCTCAGAGGTCATGAGATGACATAAATCATGTGCTCAAAAATGAATGTGGGGGCTTGACTTGAGACAGCAGTGTGAGAACGTGCTATCCAGCTTTCTGCCCGCCATTATTAGAAAATACATAAAAACATGTTTTATATGCAAGTAATAAATGTAAAATGTGATGGACTCCCTGGCAGATAGAAAATAAGACTGAAGTTGAGGCCAGTACACACAGTGAGAGATGGCTTCGGGCTCACACTAGGATTGAAGCTAGGGAACTGCTTCCAATAAGAGTTCTAGAAAAACAGATGAGAGATTATAGATGGTGGATATTAAAATATAATAGAAGAAAATTTCCCAGCGCGAAAGACATGACATTTTCTTATAAAAAATCATGTATTGAGGTAGCACTGCATTATAACATTACTTAGTTTTAGGTGTGCCTCTTTAAGAATCACCATGTATATGTACTGCATTAAGTTTACTGCTAAGGGTCTAAATCTCTCCTTCACCACACCATTGCCCTCTTTGTCCTGATTTACCCCCCTCATTCCTTTCCTTCTAGTAGGCATTCACTGAAGATGTGACATTTTATTCGTGCAAGGGAGTACCGAATGCCAAAGAGAATGAATGAAAAAGAGATATATATACACACAAAGGTGAACAATCAGATCTCTAAAGATAAGGAGAATCCTAAAAGCTGTGAAAGACCCATACAAAAGAACAAGGATTAGATTTGCATCACACTTCTCATCAATAACACTGGATGTCAGAAGATAATGACAAGTGAAAATGAAAATTATTTTGAACCTCAAATCTACTCTAGCTAACAAGTTTTTACATAGAAAGGTAACTTTCAGGCATACTTGGACTCAAAATCATAATCTACAGTCACTGTTAAATAGCTTTATGTTGTAGTTCAGCAAAATTAATAATAAATACAATAACCAAAGATGATATAGGATATAAGAAAGAGAAGTGACAGAAAAGCCACAGCTCTGGACAGGCAACCCTCTCTTACAACTAACTGCAGCTGAGCGGCAGAGAGAGAGAGAGAGAGAGAGAGAGAGAGAGAGAGAGAGAGAGAGAGAGAGAGAGACTTAGCACAGCAAAAACGGAGACAAGGGTCCAGTTAGAAGACCTTTACAATAATCTAGGTAAAAGATGATGGCAGTTTTTAGCTTATTTTGTTTCGGGATACAGCAGTGGGGGTGGGCGTAAGTGCTAGGTTTATGGTTCTATTTTGTAGGTCAAGTCCACAAGATTGGTTGATAGCCTAGATCTAAGAGCTTGAGAGGAGTCAGGGAGTACTGTAAGAGCTTTGACTAGAACAATTGAAAGAATGGAACTGACATTGAGATAAAGATGTAAGGACAATTGCAAGTATTACAAAGACCGAGACTGACCACTGAATAGGACAATAGAGAGGCCTTGTGTGACCTGGAAAAATGTCAGTTTCAGAGGAGTGGCAGAGTCAAAGCTTGTGTAAAGTGGGTACAAGAGAAGAGGGAAATAGCAGAGACCGGGAGAGGAGACAGCTCTCCCCAAGGCCCCGCCAATGGAGGTTAGGGTTTCAACACATGGATTTTAGGTAGACAAACATTCAGACACAGCACGCATTGCCGGAAGAACACAGGTATGCTTGCTGATGCAATCGATCCGGCTGAAAGCAAAAATTGCTGTATCTGTCTCTACGTTTTGGGCTTTCTCTGGGGGTGTGGGTATGGATAAGGACTCATGGATTCCCTTCCCTGAGATTCTGGGTCACAGAAAGTAAGCCTGGCCCTCACACGCTTACACACACCTCTGAGCTCTGAAGTAGGGGGCTCGCGCCAGTCCTGGCCTCTGCTTGGTGCACCTTCTGTACAAAATCAACTCTGCTGCTTCCTCTCCACACTCTCACCCAGCTCTTCCTGCCAAGAAAGGTTTTTGCATCTTTTCCTTCCATGTAAGAGTAAAACAAGCTGGCAGCTGAGAAGTCAAAAGATTTATGGTAGGAGTTGTGGTGAGAGTTTCACAGATACATACTTACCCTAAACTCATCAAGTCACGCACATTAAACACGTATAGCCTTTTGTATGTCAATCATACCTCAATAAAGTGTTTCTTAAACGAGAGTTAACTTCCATTGCTCTTCTAACTCAACTGGACATTTCTCTGCGACCATGCAGGTCAAAATGTAGTCTGAGAGGGGAAGGGTGACGTGGCAGGCACAGGGACTGTAGAGACAGAAAATACATGGAATAGCTTCCAATAATTAGCAGCCGTTGCCTTCTTCCCCAAGTAAAGATGATCAGCAAGAGGTGGAAATGCGGCCAACTCTTTCAGATGGAGCCAATAGTAATTTGCTTTTAAGAAATCCTAGCCTCATACAGAACATCACGCCGCTTAACCATGAAGAGGTCAGCTCAGATTCTGCCCGTGGAAGAAGCTGTCCCTGAAGTGTCCCACTTGGGCAAGTCTCTGAAAGTCAGGATGGTCTTTCCAAGGCCTTGTGTCTGTGGCTTGAGGGGCTGTCACGGTTTGTTGCAAAAACACCAGGAACACCGCCCCTTGAAGATCAAGGCACTGCATTGCAGAAAAGCAGAGGCTGGGCTTCACGGCTCGATTCTTCTCTCAGCAGTCAGACAAAAATGAAGTCAGAGAGGCTATTTCAGTCATGTTCCTGACTGTCCCACCCCTTCCCAAACTGAGCCATCCCCAGGCGACCATCGGTGACCAGCAGTTGTGCTCATACCACCTGCTCGGGCGCTCAGGCACAAGCTGACGCTTTCCTTCCTCGCTGCACGCACCGCAGACACACTATCAGTGCCAATCCAGATGCGCGGCTTCCCCGCTAACATCATCACTCACGAAATAATCATTAACTAAATGAAGAACAAAACCTCTCTCCTTCGGTACTCTGGGTTGTCAGTGATAAACAGAACAATAATAAAAGTAATTGAATGCAACAATCATATATGCCCCACACATATGCCAAAGCCAGTTTATACGCTACACGTCAGTGGTTTTGTTCGACCACAGCGTGAAGTATCTGCTGTCGCGCGCGCGTAGCAGTTATTGCTCTTCCTTTTGTTTGTCATCGATGTTTTGTCACTTCGAACAGTGTCATTTAACCCCTTTTTGTTCTTCCCTCTGAGCAGAATATTTGTCATTCAATTTGCAGCTGGTAGCGTAGCCTTCTTGGCAATGAAGTAGCTTACGCTTGTGTATTAAGTCTGAGTACGTGTTCAGCTGCATGAAATAGACACAAACATTAGCAGCGGTTTCAGAAGACTACAAGCTGACCCCTATTTTAGATAACAGCCTTGAGCTGGGTTGGCATGGAAGCACCCAGACACCTAGGCCCATTAGTCCTGTCTTCTCCCCTTCCCTCACCTGTGCACGAGGGAAACTGGCTCTCCGTCACATGCACACCCCAGCGAGCAGATGGGTGGGGGCGGGGAGAAGGCACATGCCCCTCAACCTTTAAAGATACACTCCAGAGTTGCACATCTCACTTTCCCGTGCATCCCATTGGCCAAGATTCAGTCACGTGACCACACACAACTGTAAAGAAACACGGCAATTGTATATTTCTCCTAAGTGACCAAGTGTCCAACTGAAACATCAGCTCCCTTTTGTGAGCCAAGAGAGGAACGAGGATCCGGGTGATTTCTAGTCGCCCCTGTCATATCTTGATTTTGTTAAGAGGAACAAGCCCTAGAATGACACACGTGTAGTTGGGCTGTTCTTTGCTTTTAGTGAAAGAAATCACTCACTGACTACTGGAAAGCCTTACTGTGCCCTCCCATTGGGATTATCCAGTGCCACGTGCTTTGTTAGAAACAGGCATGCCATGTGATGCCTTTATACCACCTTTTAGCAAAGCTTTATTTTCTAATGCAGTCCTTGTGCATTTCCTAGTCTCCCTTTTCTTTCTTGGTTCAGGATGATTATGTGAATTGCCTCACTCATACTATCCCCTTGTCTCGAACACACAGATACACAGTTTGTATTCCGCCTGGGTCCTACTCACCATTATTCTGAGTTGTGTTTATGTGACCATTCCTTGAGTCCTTTTATACCTCACTGAACCATTTTGAGTCATGGATCTATAGTTTTGAAGTGAGGAGACTCAAGCACAATAAATAAGAACAACAAAAAATAGAGCACAAAAAATAACCTACTAGTGACATGAAAATGTGGAAGCGAAGAGCCATCTTGTAGCTGAATGATTAGGTAAGACCGGCTGGTAGAGTCCGTCCCTTAAGACGGTGATTATCAGGTCCATTAAGGAATTTCTGGACAGTCCTGATTGCCCTTACATTTCCAGTCTTAGGAGAGCCTGTGAGTGGATTCATTTCATTGCCTTTTCCACTCAAACTACAGGAGACTCTCAGACTCACTCGATAGACCAGCAGAGATTCACCAGCGGTCTGAGGCCTGCTTTTGAGGAAGCCTGTTTCCTGACTTCAGCCGACCTGCCGTGTGGCCCGGCCTCAACCGGCAGGGTCCTCCCGCCATGTTCTTTTTGGTGTTGCGACCAGAACAAAGGCCTGAGGCAGCAGGATGTGTGTTCCTGTTTGGGGTGTGACTGAGAGTGGTGGGGTGGCGGGGGCTTGCCAGCAAGAAAGCTGCGAATCAGTGTTATTGAACTCCTATTTAAAGGGAACCTCCTATTATCAGAGATTTTAGTGTTTCAGGAAGTTCGTTCGAGTCCGTCAGTGTAGTAGACTACCAAGTCAGCTTTGCTCCCCGTTGTTTGTTTACTCCACCTTTAGAAAGTTTGCAGGGGATGCTTTAGATACAGATGTCGTCCCGCTTCCGGGGAGCCAGCCCATCAATACACTGCCAGTCTAAGACCAAAGTCATGAAAACTGGAGACCAAAGTAACTGCCGGCCTGGCTGGGGGTGTGCTGGCGTAGAGCGCGTGCTGCTAGGGGAGTCGTGAGGGGCCATCTTGGCCTTGTTCTGGCCCTAGCAGCAAAGTTTTGAATCATTCACCTTTTAGTACGATGCCAGCTGTAGGGTTCTGTAGATACTCTCCATCAAGCTGAGGGCGTTGCCTCTCTGGGCCCAGCTTGCTGAGACTTTTAATCATGAACGGGTGTGAGATTGTGCCGAATGTGCTTTTCCTCTATCTGTTGATGGGATCAGCAATCAATTTGTTTTTTCTTCATTAGCCCGTTAATGTGATGGAGTCTCATTTGTTGTTTTCAAAGCAGTAAATAAATAGGGAAAATGATGTTCATCTTGCATTCTTAATGTAAGGCCTATACAGGATAATAAGACCTAAAATGAATATAAAGGGCCTAGCTTCGTGCCTGAAATGTAATAAGAGTCTAGAAACTGCTAGTGACTTCCTTGTAAACTTCTCCCCTAAAGATGTACACCGCTGACACTCAGTCTTCCATCCACAGTCTGCTCCCGGGGGGGGCTCTGAACCTCACCCCCAACCCCCACCCCACCAAAGGAACACACTGACCTGCTGCAACCTCAGCCTTCTGACCTGCGCAGTGCAGCACTGCTGTGGACTCAACACAACTAGCCTCACTCCACCTCGAACAGCAAACACAAAGTGAGGAAAATCTGAAAATTTGTGGTTTGCAGAAGAATGAACGTCGCTTTTTTGGCACACAAATTTCTCCGCTGACTACATCAGCATGCAGAGTTTTCCCCATGCTCGGGGGTGCAAATGTCTGCCAAGCTCATTAGACATCAACTGATAAATGGATTTGACTCCACAATCTGAAATATCACACTGGCATCCTCAAGCAAAAGTCCACGACTTAAGAGCCCTTCGATGTTTAATTCATCCTAGACAGTGTTTGGAGGGAACCAGACCCAGCGCAGCGGCTTGAGCAGCTTTCAGACGTGCCGGCCAGAAAAAGGACAGACTCCACTGGGAATACTGTCAACAATGAATCGCACACACACTTTGAGAATCAGGGCAACAAGGAGCAAACATTTTCCTAGGCTAGCTACTTAAACACTAAACGTATCTTCCACGCTGATAGTGTATACAAAACAGAACCCGTCAGGGTCACGGGGCTGGAGTTGACCAAAAAAATGCCCTAAGACAGATTTGGATGTTCCCCATGGATCCTGGAGACCCAGAGGATGCCCACCCTCTGACAGCCCAGTCCAGGGCCTCCATGCCGGCGGCCAGGGGTCAGCACCCCCAAGCGATAGCGCTTTGTTACAGTCGCAACTCATAAGATGGCTGCTTCACAGGCTCACTAGTTAGGAAGTAACTCATGGAAGCAGAGAACGGAAGAGAGGTTGCCAGGGCAAGAGGGAGGGGATCTGGCTCTTAGAACAGGCGCTACTCCAGGGCTGGCGTGGACTCCTTCAGCTCTTTGCCTGCCCGCGGGTACTTTCCTCACGCGCACGTGCATCTCAGCAGTCAGCTTAATGCTCAAGGGGACTGTGATGACCACCAGCTTCTCTCCGTGTGGAGATACTGGTGAAGCGCGCACTGCACCTACCTTGGCTTCCCTGCCTGCCAGCTCCTTCTCCGCCTTGGGAAGCCACCCCCCACTGTCAGCTGGACACTTCCTCCACATAGTAAGCTGAGCCAATGGGAGGCTCCATCACTTGCAAACTGTGTGCCTAGGAGTACAGTCCTTCGTGGCCCAATGTCCAGTGTCTTGAGAATCACCGTTTCATATAATTTGTCTTTGTTGCTATTTCAGATGGAAGGGTGAAGCCAGCTCCTGCAACTCCATTGTACCCCCAAACTGAAAATCCTCAATAGTCTATTTTAATGGGAAGGACTGAGCATGTTTAAAGGTAAAGAAGAGTGTTACCATTGGGAGGGGCTATTGTATATCACAAAAGAAGCTGATCAATACAGCTCAGTTGCTGAGCAGATAGGGTTTGGGGGATCAAGAATACAGCTGGAAGAACTGGGTTTATATGGTAGGAAGAGCAACTCCTTGATCATAACAGGAGAGATGGGGGAGAGGATGAGTGTAACTGGGCCGGATCCCCATTTCATGGGTTCAATTTTCCTGTGACATAGAAACAAAGGTGTCTTCTGAGGACAAAGGGGGGGCAGCAGAGTGTCGGGACACTGGGGAGACACAAACAGGGGTGAGAAAAGATACTGCAGAGAGGGGGAAATTAGTTTACCAGACAAACGTAGAAGGATCGCCAGGTCTCCTCTCCGAGGTGGTGATCATAAATGGATATTGGGATGAATCTAGCCTGTTGATCCTGAATAACTCAAATTCAACATGCCCAAAATAAAAACATCATCTTCAAATGACTACTTGCCTTCATTAACGGGATAGATGAAAAATTGCATTTATTGAGACGCGAGCAAAAGAGGAGGGCCAGCGTGGGAAGGTGGCATGTTCGTTTTAGACAACCTGAATTTGCAAGCTCAGAGACACTGCCAGGACCACCAGCTTGAGCTTCAAATTAACTAAAAAAGCTGATCCCTTTGGCTACCTTTGGTGCTCAGCATTCATTGTCCTTGGTGACATTGGCCAAAACCATTTCAGTGACTGGTAGAGGCACATGAGACAGGATGCAACTATTCAGAACAGGGGTGGGAGGAAGACAGAGACCAAGGAGAAATTTTAAAAATGAGATAAGGGATTTCAGGATTTTTAAACAATAATGGATACGATAAAGCAGAAGCAGGGAGGGTGAATATACAGGAGAGATGTGGCCATCGCCGCGTGGTATTTAAGTTGTGTGGGGATGAGATTGAGAGCACAGATTAAATGTTGGCCTTATTCTTTATTAACCACCTTCAATTATATAGACAGAAACTATCAAGATAGCGCACTATGTGGGCTTCACATAGATCCCTGACTGTAAATGCCTCTGCAATTTGTGTATGTCTGTCACCAAAAGCAGCAGGGTAGGCAGAAATAGTCTCCCGCCAACAGATCTTAATTTCCAGAAAAAATATGGGGCTATAGCTCAGATCGTCTTCTTAATTTGAGAGGCCCTCAGCAGTAACTCGCTCCAGTCAAAACTCAAATTGTCTTTGTGTGTCTGATAAACAGACACCAAAATATAAATAACACCACTCAGCAGGCCAACTTGGTCAGTTACTCCAGGGAGCAACCGGCAGCCAATCCTTCCTGGCAGCCTCAGAGAGAAGCTGACACTGTCAGGAGCAGGAGTGTTTTTTATGCCTGGAGGCAGTCGCGCCCACTTTGAAATTCTTCTAGACAAAGCTCCTTCCCACTGTGCCCAAGGTTGTGGGACTCCATGAAGGACTTGTCCAGAAGGCATCGAGGCTAAAGCGCAAACCCCAAAGCCAGATTGCCTGAATTCAATTTTTAGTTCTGCTACTGCCTATACCAGTAAATCATTAAAGGTATCTGGGTCTTAATTTGGCTCAGGGGAGGAGGTTCGAGTACTTACCCCAGAGTATGAGCATTAAGAGAGTTAACAATTGTAAAGGCTTTTTAAGTAGAGCCAGGTAGATAGCAAATACTTAGTGTCTGTAAAGTAAAAAATAATCTTTAAAGTGAGGTAGAGCTTCATTGTCAGAGAAATTCTATCTGCAGGGTACACTTTTATCTGGACAAAAATATTGGGCAGTGAAGCCAACTTTAATAGCATCACCTAAAGTAAAACTATGGAACAGAAAATCACCCTGAGAGGAAAATAAAGGCAAATGCAAGACCCACTGCAATGTGGGCAATGGCCCGTGTGCACACAGAGGTGGAAGAAGCCGCTGTCTTTCTAGCCCTCATGCTTTGCACACGCACACCAAGAGGGATGGCTGGGTCCCCTCAGACTTACCGTACAGTCCACTGCATTCTATGTCATGTTCTGACTAAAGAATGTTGTGTTGACTAAATTCTTGAGGATGTCTCCGCCTGCCATCACAATTCTGAAATGTCATTTATTTTTATTTTTTAATATATATTTTTTATTGTGATTTATATCTTTTACATTTTATATCCCCCTTGGGTAACCCACCACCAATTCACCCGTGATCCATCTCTGTGGTCCCTTGTGTCCTTTTCTACTCCATTTTGTGCCCTATCCTCCCCCCCCACACACACACTGAGTGTCTCTCTCCTATTTGGTTTCCCTATAATAGCAATTTATTTAGTGGATCAGAACAGTGGCACAAAGATGCCAGTTAGGCACTGTTCTTCACTGTCACGCTTGCAGTAAAAAGAGCCATTTCACATAAGAATGCCCTTGATGAATCATTAAAAAATTATTGATCGTATTAAATCTTGACCTTTGTCTTTTTAATACTCTGTGTGACAAAATGAGAAGTGCACATAAACGCTCTCCTGCACCCCAAATTCCAGGGAGTCCCAACTCAGAGCTGTGAGTCAACTGGCTGCTTTTCTGCTGGAATCCCACTTTTACTGGGAAGAATAATTCAGAGATAAGCTATTGTTATTCAAATTTTGGTATTTAGGAGCCATTTTCTTAAAAATGTGAGCTTATCTCTTCAAGAAAAACAACTCATAGTATCATTATTTGTTGCCCATGATAAAAGTCCAGCTCTACATTGGAAATTAGAATTTGGGAAAACTTGGATCTGCCACCTTGAATTTGACAGCTTCCAGCTACTGAAGGATTTTTCTAATGAACTGGGTGGTCATATTAAAGAATGTGAATTTCTGAAATTACATAATGAAATGCATTAACATTTGGAAGATCTGCATAATTCAGTAAGCCAGTATTTTCCAGAAAGATCCTGAATGTATAATGTTACAAACTTATGCATGGCTAAAAGATCTATTTGACATCTAAGTGACAGTAACGGATTTTAATATAATCGAGTATGAAAAATTCATTGACATGGTTTAGAATTCATGTTTTAAATGTAAAGAAATGATCACTTGTTGATTTTGGCGTCATATCACAAAGACATCACGATTATGTATAAAGGCTATCAGGATATACTTCACTTTCCAGCTATGTATCCGCATGAGGCCAGATTTCCTTTATAGAGTTCAGCCAAAGCAATAGATTGAATATAAAAGCAGTCACGACCGACCAACAATTTTTTGTTACTGGTTACCAGAAGGAACAGGCGGGAGGGAGGAGGGGTGGGAGGTGAGAGAATTCTGGCATGGTTTGGTTGGGAAGGGGTGAATGTGTGCATAAATGGAGGCATAAACATGTAACCCCCAAATTATATAGACACATAAATGCCTGACAATAAGAAAAAAAGATCTTGGGGGTATCGAAAGATTCAATGAAGAGTGCCGAAAAATAATATACAAGCTGGGCAAAGATATTTATACCACCTACCACCTTCATGTAACTTAGTATCCAAAATCTATTTTAAAAGTCTTACAAATCAGAAAAAAACGCACATAGCCCAACAGGCCAAAAATAAATGGTCAGAAGAACTGAATAGGCCATGCCCGGCACATGAATGAAAATGGCGCCTACGCGTAGATGCTTGCTCTCAGCGAAGGGCTTAGAGAAATGCAAATTGAAATCACACATGAGACACTGGCAAACAGAGAGCGTGACAGCACTCGGGACAGCAAGGACAAAATTCTCATCTGCTGCAAGTGGGGCTGCAGATTGGGGCAGCCACTGACTGGCACCATGGAAATGGGCTCCTACTTCGGCTTCCCTGTGGGAAGGCCTGCTGCAGAGAGCATGGCTGAATGCCAGCCCCAGCTGCCAACTTTCTGAGTCTACCACCACATTTGCTCAAAGCCACACTGCCCCTGGTGGCTGCCAGCAGACGCCTGGGCACCGCAGAGCTGGGAAGTTTGCACAGGAACAGCTCACCACCATGGACCCGGGCTACAGGCTGAGGCTTTCTACCCGATTCTTCTCCCTTCTCCATTCCGTATCACATGGGCCAGACCTGCCTGGAGGTGTGAAGGCTCCCCCTGCTGCCCGCCCTCACGGGCCTCCCCCAGCACCTCGCTGGCACGCCTCATTCTGTCGTGCTCATTCTGCTCCTTGGACCACGGCACGGTGTCACCTGGCAACGTTGAACACGGCGTGCTCAGTGAGCCCACACTTCCGCTCTTCATTATGCGCCCTGGAGAAACCTGCACCAAGAGGCCCGCACAAAACATGCCCGCAGCGCCGCAGCAGGCAGCCCAGCTGGACGAGAGCGCAGAGCCGCTCCCCAGTGGGGCGCGCAGGGTCCAGTTTGCCACGGTTGATGGGACCCCAAGCCTGGGCTGCGCACGTCTCGACGCAGGCTGTGCGCACGCCGGGGAGGGAGAATCACGCGCTCAGAGCGCACCATCCTCACCTGATCCAGCCTTTGTCATCTCAACAACGGCAACGTAAGTAAAAAGTAGCTAGTAACAGAAAATTCCCAGCATATGATTTCGGATGTCTCCGTCCCAACAAAGTAATACAATGGTCAGAAATGTATTAACCAGCAGGAAAAACATGAAAAGGAGAAGCAAGGGAATGATGGGTGCAAGAGTGAGGAGAAACTGGGGTGGGGAGGGGACGTCTAGGTATCTGGGAATGTTCTAGTTTATAAGGTGGGCAGTGGGTTCTTTTTATTAAGTGTTGCCATTTTGTACATGTGATGGATTTCAGTGTCAAGAGGCGGGAAGCCCCAGGTCGTCACAATTTGACACCCCCTTTTTCTAGTCCTTTAAAAGGCACCCCTCGTGACTGTCGGCCTATGGTTTCTGAGGAGACCTGGGGAAAGGAGCCAGCGGGCACTAAGGATGGTTTCCCTACTTCTCCTCCCACGCAGTCAGCGTAGCGTCGGGAGACGGAGCTCGCCACGGACGTGAACGCGCTACTGCCCGTGCTTCCCTCCAGGTAATTCCCCCTGCAGCGGGAGCTACACAGACCGAGACAGGCACGGGCTTGCTACCAAGACACCGTGCGGCAGTGCGCCCCTTCCGCAGTGAGAGAACCTGAGGAAGAGCCCGGGGCACGAGACATCAGGGGCACAGGTGAGCCCTCCCTTCACTTCCGGAGACACGGGCGTGCTCAGGCTGGGCCCTCCTCCCCCGCCCGCCCAGCCTCACCACCAGGGCTGCCTGCAGGAGTCGCGTCCCAAGCACTTCCGTCCCCCACGGCCCTCGCACAGGCCCGGGAATGCCCCACTGACCAACGACTTTCCAGACTCACTCTGTGGACACAGAACATGTAGTTTCAAGCGGTCCGACAGCTCCAAGTGCTACAGTCAAAGCCTTTCCCCACAACTCTGTTGTCCTCATAAGAAAACCAACAAACTTTTTACCGAACTATCACCTCAAAAGATAAGAAAACCGAACGCTGTTTCATCAAGGCTAATTTTCACAGACTCTTAGGAAGCAGCTATCTAGTGTTCCCATTTTGCAGATGAAAAAACTGAGGTACCGGAGGGGAAGGTACATGACCAAGGGCACCAACTAGGGTGTAGACCTACCTGCACTGGATCCCAGGGCACGGTCATCAGCTCCGTGGCCCCCAGGATGGTACCTGATTTGTCATGTGGGTTCTGTGGCTCCAGTTTCTCTTATTCCCTCCTTTCCATCCCCATCCGCACCCCCTTTCCTGAGTCAGGATCTCAGTGTGTCTGCAGATGACTGCTGACAGCATCGCCCTGTGCCCTCTCTAGCTTCTGCTGTTCGCCCACCATGTTGCCTTCTCCATGGAACCCCCGTGAACCCCCACTCCCCACACGCATTCCTCTCTGCTCCCATGGCACTTTTTTTGAATTGCTTTTAACACTTTGTGTGCCGGTGCCCTTTAAATTTACCAGCCCTTGGGGCCGGCCATTGTCTGTGCCACCGCATGAATGGTAGAAGCATTCAGTAAAACACACACAACTCCTGAACGACTGGATATTAAAAGAACTGTCATATCTCTCATAAAACACCTCACACTTTCACCAAAACAATGTGTAAAGCTCCTAGACTGAGCACGATCCAAGAAATAGCTCCAAGTAGTTCCAAATAAATCCACCGTGGCGTGAAAAACCGGAGACTAGATGAACACGTGTTAATACGTGAGCGGCCACCTGATACTGGTGACAAAAACACGTACTAATACGTGAGCGGACCACAAAGTGTTAAGATCTTAGGTCATCTGACTTTGTGTGCATAGCTAGTTCCTGAAGTTGCGACACGTCATGTAGCATGTGAAGTGATGCAAACCCACTTTGGCCTTTTCAGTGTCTGTGTTAGTTTGAAATACACATGAGTTGGGAGTCACGCCTACGGGCAATAATTTGAAAAGGGGGAAAAAAAAGAGGGAATCAAAGGAAGGGAAGAGAAAAGGGAGGTAAAGAGAGAAGCCCAGGAAGGGATAAACAAGGCCAAGGTCAGCACAACTGGTTTTGTTATTATTCCATGCAAAGCCAAGGCCAACCAAGGGTCTATTTTAAGGATGAGGCCCTTTGGCGTGTGAGGCAAATGAAAGTTGTCCAAGGAGAGGAGGAGCCCACAAGTGGGTAGATCAACTTGGTGAGAAACTGGAGGTGATTCATGGCCCCAGGTCCCTCAGTCTGCTTGTACCCTACGAGGCCTCAACTTCTTCAGGGAGGAAGAATTTTGTCTAAGTAAATATAATAACAGCAGCTCCAAAGCACTGCACACTCGCTGTGTGCCAAACACTAGTCTCAAAGCTTTGTCCATATCATCTCACTCATGCTCACAATACCAGCCAGTTAGGTCCAATCTTCTTCACTTAATAACAGAAGCAACAAGGGCTGACGTGCAGTGCCCTGGCCGGCTCGCTCGTGAGGGGAAGCCCTGCAACTCAGCCCAGAGCCCCGGGACTGCCGCACTGACGCTCCGGCCCGCACAGTTCAGCTGGAGATGGAAGCGAGGTGACAGTGGGTGCACCTCAGGGGCTACGGAGGGCAGAGAAAGCAGAGAGTGTTTCCAGCTGGGTAAATCTAGGGGTGCATTTCAATCCTGTACCCCGCCATGACGGGGGGGGGATGTGGATCCCTGCACCGCTGCAAAGGCTTCAACACACACCATGCTCCACTGGGCAAGGTCAACACTGGGTCTCTCCAGCCAGAGACCATCAGAAACACAGCCAAGGTCACAGAAATCAGGGTTACTGTGTGTTGCGATAAGGTGGCAACACACACGACGAGCCACGTTGTGTCACAAGAAGAGGGACGTAGACAAAATTTACATGATTTTGACTTACACTAGATGATTTGGGGGAACGGTTTGAAGAAATAGGTTCTGCTATGGACTGGACGCTGTCAGACAGCGGGACAAGTCTATGGATTGGGGATAGTAAGTTGTATCTAGAAGGGAGAGAAAAAATGAATGAAGTTAAGAGTGTGATCACCTTGGCTAATGGAAGTTTGGTCATTTTGGAGCCTGGACAACATTTTGTTCTTTGCTGGTCTCCAAAGTGGATTACAAGCGTCTGGAGCCATCAGCGTCACAGAAGGGCTCTGTCTGACGTAGCTGCTTGGTGACATTGTTTACAATGCAACAGAGCACCAAGGTCTGGCTGTGAGCACCACCAGCTTCTGGACGTCAAGTGCTGCCTTTCCTCTTCAGCACTTACTTCTGCTCAGACTACTGTAGTGTGTGGGTTTGAGCTACTTAAAGGCAAACACATGTTCTTACTGGGACAATATATACAAGCGTGCCTATCATTTCTAGAACGCCAGGTACCATAGTAAATACTTGGCTTGCTATGATTTATCTTACTCTCACATGACCAAGTGATCGGTGCCAAATATTATCATTTCCACACTTCTGAAAAGTATTGTGGAAAAACGCACATAACATAAAATATACCCTCCTAACTATTTCCAGTGTACAGTAGAGTTTTAACTATACGCACATCTATAGATACAATTTTTTCATCTTGCAAAACTGAGAGTATCTAACCAATGGAAAAAACAACTCTTTCTTTCCCTTCCACCTCCCTCTGGAAACCACCATTCTACTTTCTGTTTTAGGAGTTTGACTGCCTTAGATGCCCCTCACGGAAGTGGAACCATGCAGTGTCGGTCCTGTGACTAGTATGTACACTTAACATCTTCAAGGACCCATGTTACAGCAAATGACAGGATTTCCCTTTTTAAGACTGAATATAGTCCCGTGATGCATATATACCACATTCTGTACTCATTCAACACGCAGTGGACACCTGGGAGCTTTCCCATCTTGACTATTGTGAGTAATGTGGCAATAAACATGGAGTGATTTTCATAATTTCTTTTGCTTCTTGTTTGTTTTTGGTATATAAAAAGAGCTGTGGGTTTTTGTATGTTGATTTTGTAGCCTGCCACTTAGCTGTATTCGTTAGTTGCTTCTAGTAATTTTTGATGGACTCTTTAGGCTCTTATACATAATATCATATTGCCTGCAAATAATGAGTTTTCACTTCTTACTTGGATTCCCTTCATTTCCTGTTTGTCTAATAGCTCTGGCCAAAACATCTAGTACCAAGTTAAACAGAAGTGGTGAAGATGAGCGTCCTTGTCTCGTGCTGGATCTTATGGGGAAAGCTTTCAGTTTTCACGATGGAGAATTTTATCGACCGTTGGTTTGTAATTATGCCTTTATTGTATTGAGCTTGGGTCGTTCTATTTCCATCTTGTTTAGAGTTTTTATCACAAGTAGGTGTTGAATCTTATCAAATGCTTTCTCTGCTTTTACTGATATTATATAATTCTTATCTTTACTTTTGTTGCTCTCTTACATGAACTGATTTACACATAGCAAGCCATCCTTGCCCCTCTGCGATGAATCCCACTCAATCATGTTACATAATCTTTGTGATACAGCATTGAATTCAATCAATGAGTATTTGATTGAAAAGTTTTACACTGATGTTCTAAGGCATACTAGTCTATAATTTGCTTTTCTTGTGCTGGCTTTGTCTGGACTCAGCATCATAAAATGTACTAAGAGCATTCCTTCTTCTTGTATCTTTTAAAATAATTTCAGCAACGTAGGCATCATTTCTTTCTTAAATTTTGATAAAATTCATTTGCAAAGCCATCTGGTCCTGGGCTTTTGTTTTTCAGAAGATTTTTGTGACTATTTCAATTTCCATGTTTGTGATTAGTTTCTTCATCTGTTTCTTCCTGGGTTACTCTTGGCAGATTGTGTTGATCTAGAAATGTATCCATTTCTTTAAGTTTATTGAATTTATTGGCATACGGTTGTTCATAGTGATCTCTCATGATTCTTTGTATTTCTGTGCTGTGGTAATTTCTCCTCTTTGATTTGTGATTCAGTTTTTAATAATGTTTCTTCCCTTTTCCCTTTTTTTTTGTTAGCCTAGCAAAGGGTTTATTTATTTTGTTTATCTTTTCTGAGAACCAGCTCTTAGCGTCACTGATATTTTTTTTTTGGCATAGTTTTTTTGATCTCTATTTCATTTATCTTCACTCTTATTTTTATTATGTCTCTCCTTCTACTTCCTCTGGGTCTTACTCGTTACTCTATTTCAAGTTGCTTTAGATCTATCAGGTTGTTTATTTGGGATTTTCTTGCTTTTTTATTATTTATTTATTTATTATTATTGTTTATTTCTTTTACATTGTTGTGTATTCCCTGTAGGTTACCCACCACTGATTCACCCATGAATTCACTCAGGCACTGCAATTTCTTCACTGGTTCCCAAAACTCCCATAAAGACTTTTTGGGTCATGTGTTTTTTGGTTGGTGTCTCTGCAGCAGGGCGAGGTCCAGATTTTCTATTTTACCATCTTCTTGAGCTTCTTGGTTGGTGAACATAGAGATTTGGTGCCTTCCCCACTCCTTCCCCTGTGCACTGCTCCATCTGGCTGCTGATCTATATCCTTAAGCATCCTTGGTAATAAATTGGTGTAACAGAGAGTGCATGGGCTTGCTGAGTTCTGTATGCCCTTCGAGCAACTTAATACATGACAGAGTGCTGGGAACCTCTGCTTCATAGCTCATTGGTCAGAAGCCCAGAGAATAATCTGGGCTTGTGACAGGCACCTGGAGTCTAAAGAGGGGGTCGTGAAACCTCCAATTTGTCGTCAGTTGGCCGCCCAGGGCTGGTGACTGGCACCTGAAGTGGAGAGCAGCCTTGAGAAACAGCCCTTAGCCTGTGGGCTCTGACACTCTCTCAGTTAGGTGGAGTCTGCAAATTGCCTGTCAGTGTGGGGAGGCCGCCACACAGCCTGTGTTGTACACGGGTCTCAGAGCACAGCACTATACATCACTATATTCAGTTTAAAAATCACTTACTTGACAGGCACTGTGTAGCCTGGTTCCATCACTACCTCCCAATACAGAGTAGTCACATAGCTAGAAGTGGTATTTGTTTAAACTTCTCAGTTATTATTATTTTAATAGCAGTGGAATCAAAAGCAAAATAATTCACCTGTGATTCTACCAGTTAAGCAAATCAAAGAGGATGCTCCAGTCAAAGGAGGATCCGTGTTTGAGTCCTGCTTCTGCCCCTCCCCAGCAGTTGGTCTCCGCGCAGTGTCACTAGGCTTTGCTTGCTCAGCTGCAGAAGGAACATGACAATCGTGACAACCTCCCAGGGTTGTTGTGAGCATTAAATGAAATAATGTGCATAAAAGTAGCTCATAACTGTAATTTACTGGGTTCTTTCGTTCTAATTATTTTTGGCTTTTATATTCTCTTCCAGCTCTTGTCCACAAGCGTATAGCCTTTCCCCAGCTGTGAGAGTCATACAACAAGTTTACTGCTTGCCCTTTGCTCTTCCCGTGGACTTGCTTGCTGGTTTCTATATCATTGCTATCATCATTTCTTGAGAGAGCATGCTCTGTGAAGCGGGTGTCGCATCAAGCCATGTCTCCAACGTTGGCTGTTATCTGTCTTTGCTATAATAGATAACAATGAGCATCTTTTAATGGTTTGTGATTTTTTTTTGAACATCAACAGGAAACTTTAAACTCAAGGTCTGGTAAGGTCTAAAGAAGTTCCTCCTGCGAGAGCCTAATTGGCCGAGTCACGCGCTGCCAGAGCCAGAGTGCTGCGGCCACAAAGACAGAGCCTCGGGACCCATAAATCGAGCTTTGTGCCCCTGCAAAGACGGGAAACAAAGACAGACGGGCCAGGGCAGAGGTTTTTTTTCAAGTAACTGAGGGAATTGTTATGCGCATTGCTGGGAGCACTTATTTAGAGGTTGGAGTAGATATAAGCACAACATTCAAGTACCAAAAGCCAAAGTCCTTTGCCCAAGGAGGTGACAATTCAAAACATTCTAATTGGATGTGGGAACAAAGAACAAAGCAGCGCAGGCGGGCATTCCCAAGGAGGCTGAAGATAGAGTTGGCGCCAGTGGAGGCCCTGCCAGGAGGCAGGTCTGGGGCAGGCCGCAGTCAGAGAAGCAGTCAGAAGGAAAGGCAGCAGGTGCCAAATACATTGGGGGGAAGGAGAGACCAAGGGAGCAGAGGCGCTGAGGCTCCGCATGGGGGTCAGAAGGCAAACCCATGGTGCCAGGCCTTTTCTGACCTGCCTCACAAGGAGAGGCCAGTGGGTGGAGGGAATGGTCTCGCCTGATAATGGCAAGAAAAGCAGATGATAGTTGGCTGCAGGAACAGAAAGTGGGCCCAAAGCATACAGGGGCTGACTGTTGAATAAACCCAAGGGGGTGAGGAGACTTGGCCTGCCCCCTACATTGCCACATGGAAAAGGTGGTGGGGGCCAGAGCAATCCCAGGCCAATCTCACGGTGTCACCTCCTCATATAACACCATTCAAAACTACCCTTTGTTTGTACAACGAAGTATAATTCCCCACCATGACTTAAAAGGCCTGGAACGTTCTGACCACTTCCCACCCTGCTGGCCTCAAGTCTTCCCACCACCAGATGTGCTAAGGTTCCCTACTTGGTCTTTGAAGGTGCCATGCTGCTTCTCATATGCGTGCCTTCTTCCTACACGCCATTCTTTCTCCTTCAACACTGTCTTCCCAGTTCCCTCACCTGGCTAATTCCTGCTCATTATTTCAACTTAAAAGTCACCTGCTCCAGGAAATGTGGGTTTCTGTACTCCCCGGCCAGGCTCTACAGCAACGTGTGCCCAACTCTTCAGTAACTGGGACTTTCTGAGAGCTCCAGTGGGCACACTCTATGATTATCTTGCTCACTATGGATTCATTAGTGCCTGGCGCAGAATAGATATTTGACAAATATTTGAATGAAAATAAATAGATGAAAGCCAATGGGTGGGTTGCTCTCAGTCTAGTTAGCACTTGGTGAGTTCGCGCTCTGTGGCAAATATAGTTCTAAGAGCGATGAGCCAAATAGGTACAGTTTCTGTCTCCCTCTGAGCCCACGGCCCAGTCTAGCAGCGGCACGACTAGGTACATGGAAAATTCTGGCATAATAAGTGCTCTGAGAGTGATACAGAATACACTAAGGGGGGGGGGGGATGAATGCTGAGGAGAAAGAAAGGGAAAGACTCCAAGGAGAGGAAAGGGTTGGAATTTAGCCTTGGAGGGCCAGTGAGCCTTTAGCAGACAAAGGAGGAAGAAGGATGTTTCTGGTAGAGTCACTACAGCAAAGTCACGGACCCAGGAAATAATGGAAGATGGTCAAGGGACAGCAAGCAGACTGTGTGGGTGGTGCTGTCAGAGCGAGCTAGTGTTGCCACTAGGTGAGGATGTAAAATGGGCAGCAGCCAAATCACAGAAAATGGACTTCATTCCACAGTCAATGGGGAGACACGACAAGAGTCATGCTTTGGTTGATGAACAGGCCGCCGTGGGGCAACGGCGGCGTCACTGGGAGTCTTTAGTCTACGGGCACCACAGATGGGAGAAAACGTTCTAAAGAAAACCTCATTGTCTGCACTCTGCAATTGTGGAACTATTTATCAAATTGCCGAGGCAGCTAGAAGGATGTTGGCTGCATCCTGGAACACTCACGTGAGAAGGATCAGTTTGGGATCAAACCACTGGCACACCTTCAGCTGACGTGCACCAGCCACCAAGAGCACTGTCGTGGAGGCACCGGTGAGACCACCAGATGGGGGCAGAGGAGAGGGCAGGAAGCCAGGTTGGATTTCAGTTCCAAGTTTGCTGTGCCTCTTGGGTTAACCCCACTCTGCCCCCGCACCGCTCGTTTCTCTTCTAAGCCTTTTTGTTTTAACACCATCCAGTCTGATGGGCAACTTGGAGCACACAGTGGCATTCTGGGGGAGGGTCCACCTGAAAGCCTTTGTGAAAATAACAAAAAGTCATCTCCTCCACAAGGTGCCTTACTTAGCCAAGTTGGAAAGGCGCTCCGGAAATACACAGCTATGTCTGTGTGCCAGCGGAGGGAGGTGTGACGCACGGCCCGCAGGCTGTGCGGCGATGCTGGGCCCTCAGAGAGCTCATGTCAGCCAACAGGAGCTGGAAAGGCCATCAGCCTGACCCGGTGAGGCGTATCTGACTGGGCCAGAGCCAGTGAAGAAGAACGTGGCTTCTGAGATGAGTCTGTCATTAAGCAAGAACCAGAATGACTGAGCAGCACACGCTGGGGGCTCCTGTGCCGCCCCCCCCAAGAGGACCCAGCCAGGGCTGCCTGCTACAGGCAGAGAAAAGGGTGTCTCTCTGTAAGGACCCCTTTGTGGGTGATGACAAGTCCTTGAGCAGGTTCTCTCAGGCGAGACTTGACCAAGGTCACCTTGAAGGAGCCCTGTACTGCGGGAAACGCCTCAGATGCCTCAGACAGTCAACAAGAGAGCAACGCTCGGCACAGGTCTCCCAAATCCTTGGAAGAAGTGCGGGTTTTCCTGCAGAGATGAACCCCTCATAGCACACGATGTGCACATTTAGGGGGCTGACTTATTTACCATCAAGGGAAGCCCGGAGTGAGCGCATCTGCAATGGCAGTTGTGTCTTTCCCTGGCCAGGGCTTTAATAAATTGTCCCAATCAAGGAGGGCGGAGGCGGGGGGGGGGGCACACTTGCTTGTCTCGGCCTCACATTCTGCACGAACAATTCTTTTCCATTCATGGCCTCGGACGGCCCCCCTGAGTCCACCTGCGTGATCCTGTGATTTCTGGTGTCAGGGGGACCGGCCTGGGTCTGCTTTGGCAGGCTGTGACAGGAGACTTTCGTTCACATTCCTCTGCTTTCAAAATGTAAAGTCCTGGGAATGTTTTAGAAACAGGCCCCTGCCCAGGGCAATGTTTCCACTGTAAAGAATGTAACGGGGATGATTCTCGTGAGCATAATCCTTCTCCTGGCCCGGCCACACTTTTTAAGAGCGCAAAAGAGCCTGGGTTTGACTGTTCATATTTCTATCAAATCCCCTGCTGCCAAGAGAAATGTGAGCATGCGTGAAACACTCTCCTCTTGCGTTGACAATCCAGGAACCCCAGGAAGATTGCCCATTTCCCTGCCAAAGAGTAAACCCACAAGCTGCTAGAGGGAGGAGTAAGCGCAGGCTGCCTTGAGGATGACACGGTGATGCTGGGAAGGACGGCCACGCCAAGGCGGGGTCTTTCTCTTGGGCAGAGGGGCGGGAAGACCTCTGCACTGTAAGCCTTGGCGGTTCCTGTGGAGAAATAGGCAATGTGCAATCTGACCCGCGGGCCCCAAAGCCAGGAGCTGGCACGCGGCGGCCGCTCACCTGTGCCCACATCTCACTCTGCAAGGAGAGGGGGCGCTTAGAGGTGCTTGCCTGTCCTGAGCAATGAGACAGACAACAGAAGACACAAAAGCGAAAGCTCCCCGGCCTTCCCGCGTTCCGCTTGGGGGCATTGCATCAGCTGAGTCGGAAGTGCCTCATCAGGTCTCTGTATTTTCTCCCACTTGTATGCTTGTCTTTTTTTAAACAAGGGAGCACCCCTAGTGCCAGGATCTGGAAGTGGGGCAGCTCATTAGCTGTCACAATCTTAGAGGGCATCCTTGCGAATTCTAAAAATTAATCAGCAAATCTTTTGTAATGGCCTCAATAACAATTTCACAAATCAAATCACACTCATCTCATCTGAGAGCTTTCTGCATCTTTGCCCAGGCAAGGAAGACACAAGGAAGCTCCAGATTTCACCGCTGGCTTCCAGGCTTGCAGGCCAAGTGAGACTGTTACCCCACATTTCATGCATTTTTTAAAAAAAGGCTTAATTTTTGTGATACAATTAATGGAAATTAAGAGAATGAGATTAGCTTTAGCATTTTGTCATGAAGGACAATGTCTGAGCTCCCATTTGAGCGAGCCAGCGAGCCTTGCGCCTCGACCTCAGTCACTCCCATTGTAAAATGCGCATTTGCTCGCGGGGGTAGGCTGTGTTTGACACAGGCGGGTGGTGCTGCTTCTCGCCAATGGCCAATGTATGGCGCCCTCACCCAGAGGCAGCCTGACCCACAACACCCACGCTGAAAGAGCTATTGGGGGCAACAGAGGGCACATCACTCTCCAGGCACATTCTGAGGTCTCCTGAGCAGCACGTGCTATGTCAGGCGCGTCTTCCCTGGCCCTCTCAGACCCTTTGTGGAACAGCAGAGAGAAACACGCAAAGCCAGTCTCTGGCTAATGGTTCATTGTAAGCCTATAAAGGAGACACAGCGATTGTTCCCACTTCATGGATAAGGAAACTGAAGCTGGACAGCAAGAAGTTTGCCCAACAGCACACGGAAACTAGAAAGTCTGCACTTCTAACCCAAACTGCGAATGCCAGATTCCATGTTCTACATCTGCTTTTCCCAGAATGTTATGACCAAAACTGCTCAATGGTATTGAATCGTCGAGATAACACCCCTGGAAGAAGTCTCAAGAGACTCTCTAACCCACCCATCTCTTCACAAACGAGAACGGTGAAGTTTGAATTGGGTAAACGACTTGATCGAGGTCGTAGAGAAAATGGTTAGCTGAGCTGGAACAAGAGCAAAAGCCGGCAGGCTCGGCGGGGACCCCTGCTGAAAAAACTAGCCCTGCTCCGCAGGGTCAAATCCCTCAGAGGAGGAAGAGAAGCGAAGTAGCAGCCACGGGCCACCACCTGGCCCAGCGCCATCCTCGGCTGCAGGGGTTGCTGACCTAGGAACAGGGAACCTGCAGTAGGCCAGAGTTACATTGTCGGTGCACCAGCTTCTAAAGAGAATTCAGAGTCCCCCCCAATTTAATGAATGTAAGTAAGAAGGTCCAGGAACATTAGAGATTCTTCTGACATGTTACCATTTGCAAATCACATTAGAATTGTTAAAGAGAGCTCAAAATGTTATTTCTAAGAACGACTCTTAAACTCTAGTAGTTGCTCATAACTCCTTGATAAACGAGTACATACTGGTTTTATAGAAACTGTTTACAAAAACATTCTCTACCTATATTTCCACATTACTGGTTTCCTTTGTTAACTCGCTTATTTTTTAGGCATCGAAAGACCGACTGTCTTCTCAGTTAGGCCAATCTAATATAGACTGTTTTCTAATACGGCTTCCAGAGACCACCCTGGGGACCAGGGCACAACCCAGGCGAAGACCTCCTGCCCCACAATAAGTGGTGCTCTCCGCCCAGGGCATGCTGACCTCCGGGGGCGAGCGGTTCACGTCAACTCATCAACACAGCAGGCGACTCACAGGGGCTCACCTAGCAGGCCGCCCACAGGCACGGCACGCAGGGGTGGAACGGCAGCACCGTTAAAGGAGCTGGAGCTCTGTTTTCAGTCAGCACCACAGCTCAACCCAAAGTGCAGTCCCTTCTAGAAACCCCACAGGATGTTGGCTACAGTGTAGATGGACTTCTGCCCCACTTGTGGACAAGGACCAAGCAAAGTCTTGACTTTTCATTCTAGCAAGAACTGATTTGCCCTGGATTTAGACAACAAATAGGATATCAAAATGCCTTGCAAATACACACCAATGCACGCCTGCCAAACCTCAGCACCAGCAGCAGTCAGCGAGGGTGGGTAGAGAGAACACACTGAACCCTGGACACAGGGAGAACTCTTCCCCCTTGGGCCAACACCCTGTCCCCTTCTGCCCTCCCTGCCCCTCTGCCAAGTCTGTGTGCACTGTAATGGGTCACACTGGGAGGGAAAAGGGGGCATTGTCTTGAGATGAACCTAAAGTTGTGAAAAATGGGCCCGCTGTCTGATCTCCACTCATCATCGTTCACTCATTCTTGATCCAGAATTAATATTTTGTTCATGCATTCCATCAAATGTGGATTCCCACATGTGCAGTTGTACCAGGATCGTATTTATGTCCACGAGTTCCTCACCTGGACAGAAAACACTGATTTTCATGAGAGAAACACCCACAGAGGCAAGACATAGCGAGTGTCTCTGTAATCCAAGGGAGCAGCCACAGGGAAGCATTGGAACAGCGCCCCCTGCTGACACAGCGCTTCACAGCACCGAGTCAAGCCTCGGGACTGTCTGGGCGGGAGCATTGTCTCCGCTTGAGGTAGGCTAGGGAACAAGGCCATGTGCTTTGCCCGAGGCCACGCAGCAGCCAGAAGCAGAACTAGAGCTTGGACTTAGACCTCCTCTCACTCGATTCTTCACACAACCGCAACAGCCAGTTTATTTGCAAACCCTCAAATGGATGGCCAGTGACACCCCCAAGGATATTTATACCCGGCATCAGTTCTCACTCAGCTTCCTCCCCTCTCCCTCTTGAACACAGATGGAGGCGCCCTAAGGAGCCAATGAAGGCCAAAGGACAAGGAGAGATCCTGCCCCAGCTACAAATCTCTTCAGAAGGCAGAGAACTGGCTTTTCCTCCTCGGCCACAACCCCACCCATCAGCAACGGAGGGCAGACTCCCCTTCCAAGACTTCTGGGACACAGCCAGTGAGACTCCAAGAGGCAAAGTTGGCCGCACAGGACTCGAAGAATCCTGGAAGCACAGGAAATGAACAACAGAGAAATTAAAGGACATAGCGTCTAAAGGGCCCTGCCGAAGTTTCTCTCTGATGTGAATGCGCTTCCCACAGAGGTCTAATGCTCCCCACATCGCGAGCGCACCTGTGAATACTCATCTGCGGGCGCGATCATGGCGGCGAGCTGACCGTCTGTCATTTGGGGAAGACAACTGCCTGATCGCACCCGTCAGTGAGAATCTGCAAACGTGCGCGGTGCACGCAGAAGAGACGGCCACTTACTGCGACCAAGGCCCTCACTGCCATGCTCCCCAAGCCTTCTGCAGCAGCCAAGAGACCCGCAAGTCAGCAGCTCGCCCCCAGGTCGGCCTTCTCCCACTCGAAGGAGAGATACAGGGCGAGAACAAGAGAATAAGCCACGCTCCCCTTCAGGGGCCCGAGCCGGGCTTCTGGGTGGTCGGTCTCAATCAGGCTGACTTACATCAAGAGAAGTAGCCCCAGAGCACCCCGATGGGAAAGAGAGGGGGGGCTAGTGGCCCCCCACGTGCTCAACGCTGGTCCAACACACGTACAGTGCAGTCGGCCCCCACAGCACCCACTTCCACGCACGCGCAGCGCACTGATGGGGGGTGGCTATGGCTCTGAGTCACCAGCTCTCCCCAAAGAGTCGCCTGGGGCCCAGAGATATTTACCAAGGATGGCAGAGCCCAAGGCTGGGCTGTAAGCATCTCCCCTCCCTTCCGTGGCCCCAAGGCGACAGGGGAGGGCTTCCCGGCCTGTATCTCGCAGGCCACGATCACGCTGACCCGCTCAAGAGCCCTCTGCTATCAAACCCGAGAATAAAGCAGCAGCCGGCTGGGGGCCTTTGGCAAGCACATGTGCAGGACCCCCCTTCTTTATCCTCCAGAGGAAGTAGAGGTGCTGGAGGTTTGGCCGAGATCGCACCGAAAGTTAGAGGTAGGACCCAGATTAGAATGCAGGGGTCCTGGGCAAGGAGCCAGGGGACCACCTGCAGGGCAACCGCTGTTTAATAGGAAACGTGCATAGATGGTCGCCGCTAAGTCAGGGGCATGCGCACTGGATCCCTGACAGAGCTGAGACATGGCACTTCCAGCTCCCCCACTTCAAACCTGTCCTGAGGAGCCCTCAGCTGCACCTCAATTCTGATTACTATTTGGCAGATGGAATTTCCTATACCCGCGTCGTCCCAAAGATTTCTTCAAGTTAATGGCACAGGAAATATGCATAAATTAGAGGTGGCCGTAGATGGCAGACTCTCGTGGCAGGAAAGCCATAAACATCGAGAACAACCTTCCCTAGGTGTAAATATAACACTCCTCTGGGAACACAGCTGAAGGAAGAGTGTTTCTATAACACCAAGTTAAAATCTAAATTACATTATTCTGAGCTATACAAGTGTGGACTAATAAATAACACATAAAATAAAACAGCACTTTATGGGGAAGACTCATCCTATATTTCAAACATTTTCCTGCTGTTAAATCCGTTATTTAATATGGACACTTTTAGCCACAAAATTTCTAGAGTTTATTCAATATCTTTTATGTGCTTTACAAGGTCATTAGAGGATTTATTTGCTCTTTCCCTT
The DNA here is from genome assembly GCA_004024925.1 of Scalopus aquaticus. Classification (NCBI taxonomy): domain Eukaryota; kingdom Metazoa; phylum Chordata; class Mammalia; order Eulipotyphla; family Talpidae; genus Scalopus; species Scalopus aquaticus. The sequence continues at coordinate 1,151 of PVIJ01007058.1, read as the reverse complement.
ACAGATTGGAAGGTGGGCAGTGATATATGAGGTTTCACATTTTATTTATTCACCAAACTGTTCCAGATGTGATCCCATCATTTATCCACTGACACATCAAACCTGCTGAGCGCCCTGCACACTGACCTCCTCCCCACGCTCGCTTTCATGCTCTTAAAGTTACAGCAGGGCTCACTTCCACGAGAAGACAAGAGAATTGCGATTCAGGGAGAGGTGGCAGCGGGAGGGAGGCGATCGAAGTTCAGTAATAAAAAATTTAATTGCTCTGCTACAATTTGAAAATGATATCCAGGTGGAAAGCTGACCCAGTACCACGTCCCCCAGACCGCCGCTTCCTGCTCGCCCTCCAAACAGGCTGCGTGTCTCGGGCTGGAACGTTCGGATCGGAATAAACGGCACCGAGCAGGCCCTAAATCACTTCCCCTTCTCCTGGTGATTTGTCACCATGATAAGCATTCTGAGGGTGATAGACCTTTTATTACTACACACTGGTAAGCAGGAAGGAGGCTGCGATGTATTCCTGGTGCTCTTTAGGGAAAATAATTACCCCGTGCAGACCTTTTTTCAAAATATCGATTTAACAGAAAGAGTTATATTTAAACCCAAGTGCTTATTTAGTGCAAAATATGAAACATGGTTATGTTTGTGTTGGTGAGGATAATGGTGAGTCATCAAATGACACCCAGCGACCCCCGACAAAATATCAGGTTGGGAGCAAAGAGAGGAAGGGGCCCCCTGGGGGGAGCCTCTCTAGGATGCCACATACGTAAGTGCTGACGTCACCTTTGGCGTGGAGAGCAGTTTATAATTTGCCCAACAAGGTCATGAGCATTCAGAGCCCAGTGAGGTCTTCAAGGCTGACATGATGAACCCCATTTTCCAGGGGAGGAGATTGCTGCTCTCACATGAGGATACAGAGGGCACAGAGATTGACGCGACTGCTCAGTTAGTGCGAATCCGAGACTGTGGCACGATGTCGCTGTCGCCAGGATTCCCAAATTTGGCAAAACACAACAAAAGAAGCATGTCACACAGGACACATTTCAACAAACAGTTCTCCGTTGCTTACTTGAAATGCCTATTTAACTGGGCATCCCGGGCTGTATATGATGGCCTGGCCCGCCTGCCTGCCCCCCCCACCTTCCACCCCC